>JAPMOB010215852.1:49485-62474 GCA_029875015.1 Lepomis gibbosus | reverse complement strand
CATAAAAGTTATTGTTAAAAATGCCAAAACATTAGGAAGTGTAACCAACAACATTGACTGACTTGAGGGCTACTAACTTAAATAGCCAGAGGGGTACACAGAACTAGTAATGCATGGGCTATTTATGTCAGTTGTTGCAGTTAAACTGCCATCCTTTTAATTAACACCTAAAGAACTGCTGAGGGTGCAACTGTGTGTACACTTTGTCACGGTCAGACATGATTTTCGTTCACTTTCGGCGTCGTGCACCACCTTGCACCTGGAACGCTTTGATGTCGGATGTCGGAGGTTTCAACTGGGAAAAACCCCAGTTCCGACCAGTCTCGAACGCGCCAGTAGTCTACGAGGTTCTTCTTGTTAGTTACCATTAATACATTCAGCGCACCATCGGCAGGTAAACTCAGACCGGGGGCGAGTTCAGCGCACACAAAACGAAGCAAAACGTTTTTTTCAACGGAAACAGCGGTCCCCTTAACCACCCGTTGTGTACGCAAGCGCACTGCATTTGCCTGCCTTTTTAACGCTGTTGTGTTTACAAACTTATTGCTGCTGATTGGGTAACACCTGAGCCACGCCCGGCAAACGGGAGCAAACATACCTCGAAGTCCGTTGCAGTTCGTTGCGCAACGTTTCAAGGAAATATGCCGTTCAATCTGAAAACGTTGCAAACCGGTGCAAAACGTTTTGAGATTGAACTCGCCCCGGGTAAGAAGTCTTTCCTTTGTACGGAGCAGTATTTCCGGCGCAGAACAAGAAATTGTAGTTCATTTAACTACATACCGGTAGACACGTTTCTATCCTGATTTTGTTATGTGACTAGCTAGTGGACATTTTATTCCTTGCAAGTCAACACCACCATCAACGTCTGTTTTTCTTTTGTCTTTGCTCTTATCTACGTTTAATCCAACCGACGTAGCCACTGTGACTTGTGTCTGTTAGCAGAGGCCGAAGCTATAGACGTTTTAGCGTATATCAAGCTTGCTAACACTAGCTTCACTCGCATGAATCAGGTAATTATTATGCTGCAACGTGTGCGCTGAGATAACTGTCTACCGTCAGATCTTAATGTGATAAAGAAAAGAGAGAGAGATTTACATGAAGATAAATGTGAACTGCATGTTGTGCTCTTGCTAAGCCCATTAACACAATGCTAATGTGAATTACAGAGTTGTATGTAACGCTAGTTACGCCGCTTGTGTTTAGCTTACTTTACATTTCTTCACAAAGTTAACGTTAGCTTTCTCACCTAACATTAGATAGTGTTAGTGTCAGTTAACAGCAGTATTTGTACTGACTTTGTCAAGTGGAAAGTCTTGTAGCTAATGTACTGACTCTTTCAGTTTAATGCTATGTTGCATCAAGTCCCCCCCTCTTGAATTCTTGAACTCCTTTCCCCCTGAACTCCTTGTTTTCTCAGCCTTCACTGCTATCTGTGAAACTAGTCAATAGGGATAAATCAAATATCAGGATATTTTGACTCATAATGTGGCAATATTTTATTTATGTATGCTTTCATATTTAAACTATGGAGAGCTGATGTGATGTCAGAAAAGATCATTATTTAGCTTTTGTGGATATACACAATACCCAATATCTCCCAATTCAGTTCATCTAATTTGTCTGACAAAACTTGCTTGTTTAATGGATTTTCCACATTATTGCACTCTACACTTTTAAAGTTATGTAAATGTTAGAATAATTGTGTTAATATTGCTAATATTTGCATCGTTTGTTTTGTCATTCTGATTCAGCTATGAATGTGGGGCCCACACGCTTGTACTTGTCTGTCAACATTTAAAGAGCAAGCATGAGCAGCCTGGATCAGTACCAGCATCTCCATCCTAGTTTCCGTGACAAAACAACTGTTTCTAGTGATTCATCAGACGCTCATGAGCTTGCCAAGCAGCCTCTCCAAGGTCTAATATTGGCATCACATGCAGTGCTGGAGAAAGCACAGCAGAGGGGCAGGTTGAAATGCTCTAAATGTGGAGGATCAAGGATGTTCTTCTGCTACACATGCTGCTCATTAGTGGGTGTCACCCTTCAAGAAATCCCCTTAATCAAGGTCAGTCAAAGGTTAGGACTCACTTGATTGTTCTTTTTACCAGAGGCCTTCAGCTCTGGAGTTGCTGTAATAGTAGTATCCTGATATAGTGGAAAATGTTATGTCATGTATTTTATGTAAGATCTATGAAATGTTACATATGGTATGGTTGAAGTGTCTTCAGGACCTGACTCTGCATATTGTATGTTGTGCCCAGCTTCCTGTGAAGATAGACATCATCAAGCATCCCAATGAGACAGATGGCAAGAGCACTGCAATCCATGCTAAGATTCTCGCACCCAGTGATGTCACAATATACACATACCCCTGCATACCTGACTTTGAAAAGGACAAGGTCAGTTTTCATCATAAAAGAATCAAGTTTATTTAAATCTTTCACCTTTTTAAGTGTAATTGTAAAGCTGTTTACTTTTTGGCTGCAACTAATCATTATTGATTAATCAGCCCATTATTTTGCAGATAATGTCCTCTTAACGAGATACATTTTATATAAATTAAATAAACCAAATTTTTATTTATACTTATGCACATATGAATTATACACAGCTGCTTTGCAAGGGAAAAAATATTCACAGTTTGGCAAAAAAATTATAAATACCTTAACAAAAGTTTTGGCCAATCTCACAATTAAGTCAGGACAGCACCATATCAAATTGTTAAGCTACAATAAGAAATTACAGGAGCCCATCAGTTTAAAGGTGCAGTGTGAAAGAAGTGAGCCTACTCTCCACCTGTTGAATTCATACTAAAATTCATATTCTAAAAAAAAAAAAAACGGGGGCAGCATATCACATATCAGGTCAGACTGCTGCTAACTGCCGTTTGTTAGCTATTTAGCCTCCCAGAGAACATGGCCGCTCCAGGACCAAACACAGCCTCTGAGACAGACAGAGGCCAGTTTAATGACAGGGAATACAGTGCCAAGGTGATTTACAGATTTACAGCAGGACTCTGACTCCGGGGATGACAAGGCGGGTTCAGGCAGGGACAAGAGAGATAGGGAGGTTGGGCACCAGAGTGTGTGTGTGTATATATGTATGTATGTATATATACATATACACACACACACACACTCTGGTGCCCAGCCTCCCTATATATATAATTTTTGTTTGTCGTTTTTTGTTTTATTTAAAGGGTGTAATTTGCTTAAACCAGAGTTGGTAATTGTTGGAACAGTGGGAATTCTAACCACAATGGATTTGGTGAGTTTTATTTGTTTTTGTTGAGTTTGAAGAAAGTGTGTTTTACGATGAGTTAACAAGGAAATTAGTTCAGTGAAAGAGAAACTTGAATTTATAAGCTGTACTGAACTGTATTTTTCTTTATGATCAGGAAAGTAAGTGTATGCGTAGTTTATTTCATTTGTTTGAGACAAAAAAAAGCTCAGAGCTTGTGTAACATAGCAAACTAGCTGCTCACACATCAAACAACCACACACACACTACACAGCTGTTCCAGCCATAATTTGTGTGTCAAGTAATATTAAATGACACAGGCATTCAGTTTAGTTTCGAGTTTGCAAAGCTGGTTTTGTGAAGTTAGCTGTAGTAACAGGAGAATTACGATTATTGATGTTCTGAGCTTTTGTGCTGTCTCTGGAACAGTCTTGTCCTCTTTGTATGTTAGCTTTGCAGTAGCAGCTGTGACAACAGCTAACTAACCCTGTTAGTTACATTACTTGCTATGTTTTATTCACTCATTATGGTATTTGTCATGGTGTTGGATTTCTCCAGAATCCCCTTTTCCACCTGTTACAAATCTGAATTGTCATTCCAAATTATTAACTTTATTCATGTTAAATTTTTAATGCAATCAGCTGCTTTTGAGCAGTGTTTTGAAACTTTTACTATACACTAAATTGTTATTGAATTAAATGCCTCTTTGTGGATTATATACTGTATTTGTAGTAGAACTCATTTTTGATTGTGATCCATACTGTATACAACTTTCTAATGGGAAAAATGTGGAATCTGTAATATATTTTGAAAGTCTGGTCAGTTGCTGATATTTCATGCATGGCATGTTTTCATTTCATGTCTAGTTATATTAAGAATAAACAGATACTGTAATTAGACTTGACTTACAAAATTACAGTGGCTTTAGTACATAAGCCATATGTTTATTGTATTTGACAGTTTGCATGATGCTCATCTACTTTACTCAATTGATGACCTAATTATTTCAATTTTCTTTATTTTGCTCCTATTTAACCTGTTTCAGTACTGCCTAAATTTAGCCTTAGATAAATCATGGATTGTAGAAATAAGGTATCTTAAGAACACATTTTTTGTATTGGTTTGTATGAAGGTGTTCCAATATGACTCTGTTTTGTGTCTCTCCAGGTGGTGTTAGTGTTCCCTGGTCCAGGGGCTGTCTCAGTTCAAGACATGATGCAATGTTTACATGACCAGACTGACAGCAGGTCACATTACTCCTTTGATGAACCCTGCATAAAGAGGGTGAAAAGTGAGGAAGTTCAAGACGCCACACACACTGCAGAAAACCTGAAGTCAGGGACCCCAGATGAAGCAAAGAGCTTTGAGTCAAGGGTGTATCCCCTGCAGAGGGTGGTCTTCATTGACAGCACATGGAACCAGACCAACAAGATCAGCACAGACGAGAGACTGCAAGGTAATCATGAAAGATTGCATTTGTGGGGCATTTCAAAGAGCTCTGACTGGTGGTGATTTTAAGGGGCAAAATTACTTCAATCACAATCCTGTTTAACGTGATCTCATTCAGTGTTCCTGTGTGTTTTCTGACTGACATGTGTTTTCTTCCAGATTTGCTCCGGGTAGAGCTGAAGATGAGGAAAACATGTTTCTGGCGCCGTCAGAAGGGCAAACCAGACACCTACTTAGCCACTATCGAGGCTATTTATTATTTCCTCAAGGACTTCCACGAGTATTGCCTTGCTAAGGAGTACAATGGAGAATATGATAACCTTCTCTTCTTCTACTCCTACCTGCACTCAGTTGTCAACAAAGCTAAGACTTCTGCTGGAAAGTGCTGAGGAAAACTGCTACAAGAGCCTGTTAAACCATAACTGAAGGGTTGATTTATGTGCAAGCCCTGCTGTCTGGTTTTAACTTCATTGTGGTGTCAACTGAGACTTAAAAATTGATCTTTTAGGGCATTTTGCTTTTGCTCTTCCCACCATATTGTATTTTAGTAAATGAGTACAAATAGCCTTTTTAAAACTTAGCATGTAATAATGTGAAAGGAAACCAGGCTTCAGAAACATTTAAATATTTTTATTTACAAATCATGACACATTTGTGTTTAAGTTATTTATGTCCCTTATTCTCAAAAAATTCTTATGAATCTTGGGCACCTCTGTAATAGTATCCCATTTGTTGCAGACCCGATAAATCAGTTCCCCAAAAATATATATATATACTGGAAGCCAATGCTGGAAATGTAAGTGTCAACATGCCTCTGTATTTGACAACTACAATCCATGATGGTAAGCTAATGGGGAGTCACTAGTAGTAGGCCTCTCTGATCTTGGCTTGCAGGCTGTCACATGTCTTCTTGGCATCTCCCAGCAACATTGATGTGTTAGGCTTGTAGAAAATGGGGTTATCTACAGCAGCGTAGCCCACGCCCAAGGTACGCTTCATCACTATCACCTGGAGTAAAGTTCAGAGTATATTTACTTTTTGTACCACAAATCTAAAAATGCACTAATATTGTTGGTGCAGCTATACATATCAAAGATAATTAAAAAAAAAAAAAAGGAGTAGACCAACCTGTTTGGACTTCCACACTTCCAGGACCGGCATGCCAGCAATTATAGAGTTGGGATCTTCTTGTGCTGCAGAATTCACTGTGTCGTTGGCTCCGATGACCAGAGTCAAGTCTGTCTCTGTGGGCCACAAACATTTATACACAAGACAGATGAACACACAAACCGCAAGAAAAATGCTGCAATTGTCCTGACAAATGTTACTGGGTTCCCTGACACCACACTTATCTCCCTCTGTCATAAACAGAACCATGTGTCTCAGACTGCATGCCTGGTTACTAAGAAAACAAAACTGTTGCCCTGATAACATGACATGTCTAAATATCGAGGCGCAACACAGGGCTGCTCCAAGACCAGATGCGAATATTACACAGAACTGGTCTGGTATTATCCGACACCCTCATGCCAACGTGACAACTATGTAGCAGTAAAATCTCTAGATTTTTTTTTTAAGCAGTTACCTGGGAAGTCCTCATTGATCTCCTCCATCTCCAGGACCACATCATAGGGAACACCAGCCTCAGCCAAGAGCACGTTCAGCTGGCCAGGCATGCGTCCGGCCACTGGGTGGATACCAAACCTGTTGGAGATGGACGCAAAACGTTACTGCTCATAAACGCTTTGATTTTCACTGAAACTCACTACTCCCTGATCTGTGATGCCCTGATCCTGTGGTGCCAAAAGTACAAATGTAACTGTCTTAGTAAAAAAGTTCAGATTTGTTGTAAAGCATAGAAATAAAAAGAAAGCAGTGGTGCAATATCCAATGGTAATACTACGTAAAAATATTCAAACCCTGCATTTAAAATCATCCTTAGGTAAAAATATCAGTAAAATATACATAAAGTAGTGAAAGTAAATGTACTCATTACACAGCAAAGTGATGCGTGCACATGTACACATACTAAAGGAGTTGTTATTTGTTATAGTGCTCAATTTAAAATAGATTTTATAAGCTCTCTTGAGTGCGGATCCTCAGGGCAAACAGAAGCAGTAGTATTTTTGTTTATAAAAAGAACAGCAGCATGAGACAGTCACCTGACATTCTTGCCCTGTTCCTTTAGCATCTTTACCATGTCTGCAATTGGGTACTGGGCTTTTGCTGCACACAGACCCCAACCTAAAGAAAAACATACAGAGAAGAAACATGCAATGGCCAAAAAGAAATTAATAAAAAAAATTAATTAAAAAAAAAAAAAAGCAGTTCTAATCTAAATCTAATGATTTTGTATACTTCCCTGGTTGCTTGAATTGATGATTCAATAGCATTTCTTATTCTTGATTTATATTTTGTCTATTGTTCAGTTTGAATGTATAAGCCATTTGACACATCGTTCATTTTTGGTTCAATCCAGTAGGGGTTCAGCAACAATAAAACCAATCATTCCTCTACCCTTCATTCTTTCTTTTTGTCCCACTCCACGTGTCCTTAACCACCACAAGTCTCCTCTCTGTATTAAATCACAGTGGTTTATTGGTCTGAGAGACATTTTTCTTAGTAAAAATTTTTGCATGCGTGGTATGCATTTGGGTCCCCTGTGTGCAAAGAATCCCTTTCCCTGTGTCTGCATAACCCCTATTTAACCCTGGTGGTCAGATACCATGTAGAGTTCAGCATTACCCCTAATCGAGTTTTTCTAAGCCAGTTGCCCATAACCCGTATTCTCTATTTCCCTAGACAACTGGAGCCTTCTGTTTCTTCACTGCCGGGCTTTGTTGTTGACAGCGCATGAAGAAATGTCTTGAGTCTGGACTCAAAGCTCTTATGACTTTTCACTGTTTCTCTAATCAAACCAGTATGTTGGACCACACAGCTGTCCATGCGTTAGTTTGGAGCCACTTAAAAACAACGGCTTTTCAAGGATGGTTCTTCTTGCTCAGGCGACTCAACAACTACTGAGATATAAGACAAGTTTGGCTTTTTCTACTAAATAAATCAAGATGCGGTTGTCATCTCACACTCAAAAAAATCAAACGCATCATTCTTTTGCTCTTTGCTAACAAGTACTGACACACAGACATATACACTGTGCTCACAAGATCAGGTGGCTGTTGGATCAATTGTGAACAAACTGCCCCCTCTTGTGGTTTTGGTGCTTCAATATCCAAAATGCTTCAATAGTTTAATTACTACCATATCAATCAGTCCAAGATCCTGACCATTCCGAAACGGGGTTTTTTTGTTTGTTTGTTTTTTTTTTAAATGTGTCTAGCTTTCCCAGAGCTACCGCAAAAACATTTTTGATCCACATTTTTGCAGAGCAGTCAGGCTCAGCCTTTTTGTTAGGTGAGGTTAATTGGATGAGAGAGCTAGTAGCTGTTATTTATCTAGTCTAAATAGCTGCAGCTGGAGTGCAGAGGAGAATCCAAGCTGTCAAATGATGAGAGGGAAAGCTGTCAAATAATGATGAGAATGTGATATTAAAAACACTGTGCTCCACCTTCGTCTCTGATGTCAACCCAAACATCTTTCTACACCTTGTCTCTCCCAAAGGCTCCAGTCTTTTTCACAAGTGTCTCCACTATCTGCTGGGAGGAAGGCCTTATTCTACTGAATATGTATGCATGGTTTAAAATTACTGTCTGGTAAAACTGGTCTGAATCTGATTCAAATAAGAAAAAACAGACCGTTGCAGGTTTTTTTTTTTAGAAGGGTCACATTTAAATGGTTTGGTTCAACCAAAATTCTAACTTTATTCTCAAACATTATACATGTTGACTACTATGCAGTCTGTTTGACCATGAGCTATTCAAAATCAAAAATGCTGTTGATTAAGGTGTCTGTTGGATTGGCCTTTGGTGGCTCCAGAGGGATCTGTGTGAAAGATGATCAATTGTCTCAAGTGATGTCACTTGAATCTGGCTTGTTGGGTCTGAAGACTGCAAGTTTGAAAATTTAAATAAATTTTTGAGCAAGTAGAGAAGTGAGGTTACCATATATCTGTATTCCACTCCTCAGCTCTGCTTGAGGCTAGTGGCTCTAAGCTACATTAAATGCTACTGGCATAACACACCTGCTGCATCATTTTTCAATCTTTTTTTTTTTTTTTTAAACTGTCCATCATAAGTCCAACACTGTTGTATCGGTACAATGCTAAATTGGTGGAGTACTCATTTAACACTTCCATGTTTAGACAGTTTCTTCAAAAAACCTCTGTCACTTTGTTTACTGTATAATAAAAATGCTCTCACCAACATACATCTAAAATTAATTATATTAGTAGGTAAAATAAAAAAACGGTTTTAACCCACCTTAGCAGGTGAACCAATATGGAAATTGTGGCCACAAATTTGAAAATTACATGCCTGTGTTGCATGTACCTGGTGTGATAATGATGCTGCTGGCTTCTTTGATTATGTCAATGGTCTGGTCCAAGTTGACCTCCGTGTGAGTTCCAACAATCTCCATGGGCTTACCCCCCGCTGTGGAGGTGGTGCCGTACCCACCCAGGATCACATTGGGCAGGGAGCGGTTCATAGCCTTGGAAGAGAATGACATTCACACTAATTGTAGAGTTTATACTGTGTAAATTCAATTTTATGTTTTATTTATATAGCACCAAATCATAACAGAAGTGATCTCAGGGCACTTTTAATGTAGAGCAGGTACTCTTTATAAGTTCACACTTGGTTGGATTTGTGTATCTACTTACCACACACATGATGTAGGAGAGGATAGCACCGGAGGAGCCAATCAGAGCTCCGACAATCGTCATGAGATTGTTGTCTAGTAAGAAACCTTCAGCACAGAGCGCCCATCCAGAGTAGCTGTTCAACACGGTGATGACCACGGGCATGTCAGCGCCCCCAATGGCTGCTGTCAGGGTTACGCCCTATGAGAAGGAGTTAGTAAAACATTTTAAAAAATATAACTTAAATCAGTGTTTTTAAACAAGTGTTTGAAATTCTAGCATATTACTTTTTTTTTTTAAATGAATTAATGAAATCCATTGTTACTGAAAAGTTGCACATCATTAAATCTGAATAAATCAAAAAAAAAAAAAAATCTTCCCCTGTTCCTCAAGCTTAGTGAATCATTGAAACTCACCATAATAGTGGACAGCCCTGACACTCCCACTAGACACCCCATGCCAGTACTGTAGCTGGAACTGAGCATAAAGGGCACCATGCCTCCTACTGATGCCGCCATCAGGCCAGCGTTTAACATGTGTCGCCCTGGCAGCATCAGGGGGGCGGAGTTCAGGATGCCTACAACCAAAGAAATGTCAAACATTTTCAGAGCAGTCAGTTACTCTTTTGTAAGGCTTAAGGGAAATAATTTGACAAGATAAAACATGTAAACAAGCTTTTATGTTAAGCTGAGTTGAGTGTCTTTGGACTCTCAGAGGCCTGTGGAGGCCTCTAATCAGGTGACTAAGAGTCTGTTCCATCCCAAGATCAGACATCAGTCCTCCACCAACCACAGTCATGCAGCTGCTGCCCTGTCCTACCCGTAACAAATTACCAGAAATCTTCTCATGTGTTCCTCTTGATCAGTTGCACTACAATGTAAATTAGAGACTGCTGACACATGCACACAAACCCCCATTCCAGGCCTGGATTTACCAGAGGATCTTTGGCTTTAACTAGATGAAAGAGATAATCAGTGCCAGAGAACACAAAGCTCAGTATGTTTATACAGATATTAGTGTGTCTGTGACAAATCAAGATCAGACTTGTAAACACAATAGTCTAGAGATTGTAAATCTTGTCACATGTACAATATCTATATGTCCTTATATATACTGAAGATATTTTTCATTTATTTAAAGTAAAATCCAATACCTTGAAGTTTGCCATAGGCCACCAGTGAGCCACTGAAAGTGACACCTCCGATGTAGGTGCCCAGATATGCCACGGTCTTGACTACACCAGCGGCTGGGTGAGTGTCCAGGTGGGGGTACTCAATCATGAATTCTGCCACACAGGTGAGAACAGCTGCCAACCCCACAAGGCTGTGGAAGGCCGCCACGAGCTGCGGCAAGTCTGAGATTTCAATACGCTTGGCAATGGTCAGGCCTGCAGTAGAGATATGATCGGCCCAAAAAGACAGTTTTCAGTAAATGAGTTCCTATAGTATGTCTGGTTGAGTCAAGCACCAGACACCAAATTTCTCATGTACGTTGGCTATGTTCGAATACAAAAAAGTGAAAATATTCAATTAAAAAAAGCAAAAAGTTAAGTCAAAAACACCTGTTTTCAGTAAAGTTATACTCTTAACAAATGGGTCTGATCTTCAAAGCCAATCTGATGAGTCCTTAGTTAAGTATTTTTCCTCAAAAACAGTGTCACTAATTTAACACAGAGTAAACCCTCATGCTCTGTTGCCTGTGTGTGTATATTGATTACAAGATAATTTATCATCCTCCTTTCTTAAATTACTATTAACATGTCCAACATTCACTCACGATGATGAAATCTCTGTATCGGGACAGGATGACTGATGGTCTGTTATGAATTAGCAAAGAATTCACACCCTGGAGGTCCGAAGGAGTCGCATGCAAAGTTAACTCACTCGTGATGGTCTTGTAGTTTTCCAAACAAACTGTTGGACTTGAAAAAGGAGCCCTGCCCGAGCTTTATTCATTTTGTTTCTTTTTAGACAGAAACCCAGAGATGCCTCGTTGTCAGTGGGGCCTGTCTATCAACTGTTTGTAAAGAACTGTTTTTTGCCAAGGAATGTTTGCAATCACAGTCTCAATTGTAAATCCTCTAAAAGCAGAAAATTACCTACCCAGGGTTCCCCCAGTGGCCATGGCCAGAGACATCTGAGACAGCAGCTCTGGTGAGGGTTTGAGGGCACCAAGGGTGGCAGCGATGCCCCCTGCCACTCCCATCATGCCCAGGGCATTCCCCAAGCGACTGGTGCGCTGGGCAGACAGGCCTGCCAGTGCCCCAACACAACACAAGCCTGATCCCAAGTACATCATCTGAGGCAAAAACAAACAAAACAACACCACACTAGTCAGATTTATTTGTGTAGCACTTTTAAATCATAGTTAAAGTTACATCACTTAACAATTCATCCTTAGGTCAGCAATAAGGAATAAACTAATTAATAAAACTAATTTGAAGGTATGAATAAAGTCTTAATTTAAATACTATAAAACTTAAATTAAAAGCCTATTCCCAATTAGACACCTATCCCTTTACCGGCCTGGTGGGGCTATGTTTTGACAAACGCAGGTCTCAATTAAAAGCCTGGGGACTCATTTATAAAACTGTGCATAGAAAAGACTTAAAGGTTGGTACGTTCAAAACACAGAAGTGCGTATGAAAAAAAAAAGTTCTGATTTATAAAACAGTGCACACGCACATCCTACGCCGGTTTCTCTTTATAAAATCACAGTCAACTTGAAATGTGGTGAATGTGAGCAAGCTCCTTGCCCGACCCTTTAAACGGCCATAAATGTTGCCCATAAATGGTCAGTGAAACGCCGCTCATTAATATTATTACATACTGACTGCATGAAGAAAAGGATGGCAAATTCTGACAGAAAAACAAAAAGAAATTTATCCCAGTGTGACACTGATGTTCATTTTGGTGAAGGTGAAGCACGTTGTTTGGTGGGTAAATACCCGCTATGCTTGTGTACCGGAAGAGAGGGGGAACCAGAGCTCCACCCCCTTATAACCGATCTGCATGAAGGTGCATCCCTCCTGAATAGTGATGAGGTGGCCACATACTGTACATGTAAGACGCACTAGATGGCTCAGGTACATAATTTGGATTCCCTCTTTTGGGGAAGAAAAAAAAATAATAATAAAAAAGTAAATCAAATGCATTCCTCATGTTTAAATATTTAGTCTGCACAAACAGTCTACTCATTAACGAGGCTGCCAATCAGTTAAAAGAAATAAGTTGTTTTATGTGATATAAGCAATACACTAAAAAAAATGTACTTAATAAAATAGTGTTACATTTTTACATCTTATGTTTTTACAAGCAACACATCACATCCACACACTGGCGCACAGTGTTTGGCTCAAATACCATCAGGCAACAACATCTAACAACAACAATATATAAAATTATGCACTTGTATTTGCTCGACTGCGGTAACGAAAATGGCATCAATTTAAATGTAATTTCTTCTCCTGTTTACCTGATTTATGAGAATAAATTACACTGCATTCTTGTTTTTGATGATTTTTTTTTATTGTGCACTTCAAGGA
>JAPMOB010215852.1:0-49475 GCA_029875015.1 Lepomis gibbosus | reverse complement strand
AAAAAAAAAAAAAAAAAAAAAGAATCAAACAGGGGTTTGTTTATTCAAAACGGCTTTTATCTGTTTGGCAAATGAACCAATATTATTAAATTACATTAAGTTTTATTTGTCTATAATACTCAGAGGTAATATTTCAATTTTATATGATAGTATCCATTTCAAACATTTTATCCTTCAGCCACGTGAGTCGCCGTTTCTCATTTCTCCAGTTTATGTGCGTACGCATGACTCAGAGTTTGCGTGGAGGACCACACAGTCTCCCGTCAAGTTGTTGTTTATAGATCATAACCTTTGCTTGGGAAGAGGCGTACGCACGTTTTTCCAGCGTTGTTTTGTACGTATGCACCGTTTATTAATGAGGCCCCTGGTCTTGGTTTTTTAAAAGTTCTCTGGATGTATAAAACCTTTTAAAGCCCACCGGGTCACCTGCTTGATCTAGTTCTAAGCTGCTTAGATTGTGCATACCAATATAAATATTTAAACTTTTGTCAATATGGACATTAGGGGAATAGTCATAGGAGCATGGTTCAACTGCCAATCTCACGGTCGAATCTTCGCAGAGGCTTATGAAACGGGGATCATGCCATTTTGGCTTACATGGATTGCTCAAGTTCTGATTTTACATAGGACTACCAGTTTTCTCTTAAAAAGAATATCTTGTGTGTAAGATTCGACGATCAGGCAAGACTTCACAATTCTGATTCCAATAGGCAAATTCTTAGTCGGGGGACACACCTAATGACGTGCTACACATCGTTAGATTCATTTTACAGAAACAATGAGCCCCAAACTATTATTCATCCAGATTTACGGGCATGTTAAAGGAATAAAAATCCTGCCTATTATAGACGCCTTTCCCAAATATAGGCAGGGTGAGTTCAGTGATCTAAGAATATAAAAGCCTGGGCTATTAATTTAAGTTTTACGGTAGGCATTAGAGCTGAAATGATTAGTCCATCGACAGAAAATTAGTCAGAAACTATTTTGATAGTCAATTTAAGTCATTTTTTTTAAAGCAAAATTGTTCTTTTGGTCTTTTGGTCGCACAAAACAAGTAAAGACATCACCTTGAACAAAAGTTTGGTATTGGTCACATTGGTCAGCATTCAACAATATTATAATAACAAAAATGGCACCAGAATACTCATAAATAAAATTTACAAAAAATAAACTGACTATGAAAACAACGACTCTCATCTTGTGTGACAAGTTACTCATATATTTCTAATAATGTACGATAATGTGAGAGGAATGATGAGATGTGTATCATATCACCTGCTCAATGCTGTATCCAGCGGCCAATGAGGCTCCATATCCCCCAACAAATGCCGCCCCTGGCAGCGCGTACAGGTAGTTGTACTCAGGAGGGTCAGTGGGACGCTTGAACATGTCCAACATCCTCTGGGTGATCAGGAAACCACCTGCACATACACAGACATAAAGAAATTGGACAGGTTTAATTTGATTGGGCGGGCAATGAATCTTCTTCTCTATTGTTATTTTTGTATTTAAGTGTTGAACGTCACACCGGCAATGTTGATGGAGGAAACAAAGGCAGCAGCAAGAGCAAGACTCTCGGGCAGGGAGGAGGGTGTGAGACCTCCCCCCATCAGCACCAGACCTCCAACTGCTGTCAGACCTGACAGAACATCAAAAAAAATTTATATAAGATATTAACTCTCACAAAATAAAAATCATCTTATAACCATCTTATATAGACTTCTGACCTGAGATGGCATTGGTGACAGACATGAGGGGTGAGTGCAGAGCGGGGGTCACACCCCACACTGTGTGGTATCCCACAATCCCTGCCAAGCCGAAGGTGGTGACCATCTGAGTGAAGGCTGCGTTGGGGGAGACGATGCCCAGAGCCAGACAGGAAGACACACCTACAGAGAGACAGAGCAGAGTAGTTTGCATGCCTGTGTGCAGATCTAATTTTTGAGCAATTGAGGCAAAACAAAAGTAATGAAAAACACTGTGTTCAAAATTTCTGTTGGGTTATTGTATAATATAAAATGTATTTGTTCTTCGTTAATGAAGGGTATTTTCTACCAAATTCCTTTTAAAATAGCTTTTGCATTTCTTAACACATGAAAGTGTTCAGTTGTCTGAATATTTGTGCACAGATCTGTGTATTAGAGTCTGACCTGCAGTGTAGACGCCAGCGGAGGTCATGGTGCGTTTAAAGGGAGAGATCTCCTGCCTTTTCTCAGCCTCCAACTCAGCAACTGTTTTCTGTTTTACAGGGGGTGGGGGGGCTGTTTTGGGAAGGGGGGCCGGGAACATGCCCTTGCCTTCCTGGATACATCAGAAAACACACCAACAGGACCAGTGTGAGAATGCAGATGACGTCCACAGAGTTTGCGTGAGAAACAGACATCAAGACTTTGGAGTCTTGCATTCTAGGAGACCTCGCCTGGATGGTTGGAGCACTCAAATACAAACCCATGGACCGCAAAAGGAGATTATACTGAGCAAACAGCAATCACGAACCAGTTACCAGTGGTTTTGAAAGATAAATTCTCTTTTAAAAAGGGGCCTTAATAATGCTTAGTTTAACAAGGGGTAAACTGATATGTCCTGTTGAGGTTGCATGCGTTCTCTGCCATAAACAATGTGTCAAAGCCAAAATTCCTGGAAAAGTATATTTTGAAATATTCATAACATTCTTGCTGGGATCCAACATGAGCTATTCCCAGCTGGGACTGGGTTTTTAGTACTTATTTGGCGCAGTATCCTAGCATGACAGGATCTGATAGTTCATGCCGAGAGGGTGGGAGGGATACCAGTAACTATGGAGGCTGCCAGTAGATAGTTACAACAAATAAAAACCCACCTTCATAACAATAGTCCCACGAATGACATGGTCAATTGTTCCGTAGTCAAATTCATCTGTGGGCTGATAGTGGAAGTACTCTTTGTCTGGGCTAATGGCCTTCAGCAGCTTCAGTACGTTATTTGAATACAGAGTGCTGGCCTGGGTGGCCAAGCGGCTGGGCAGGTCTGTGTAGCCAATGTGTGTAACTCCCTAGTTATGAAAACAAGTGCATCATTAGTACATTTTACACAGTTGTGAACAAAGCATAAAACAGGCTTTTAAAAGATTTTTTTCTGGCAATGCAGGAAACGCACCTTGTAAACGTACAGCTCTCCGGGCTTGGTGGTCTCGATGTTGCCCCCTGCCTCTGAAGCCAGATCCACCACCACAGAGCCATCCTTCATCGACTCCACAAACTCCTTCTTGATCAGAATGGGAGCCCGCTTCCCTGCATGGGAACAGGAAATAGCGCGACGGGTGAGAAGCATCAAATGTTTTTGATAAATTAAAGATGCATTAATGAATTTTGGGCCACAACAACATTTAAATAAGCATCAAAACAAGGTTTTCGAGTTGCTATTGCTTATGCGTATGAATTATTTGTTACTTACATAATCAGACACGAAACATTGTTAGCATTTACGTGGAGGCATGTTTCTGGTTTCCTAACAAAGTTCCAATAGTTACAGTTATTTCAGCTTTGTTTTAGTCCCCACCACCTCCTGAGAGAAATATCTAAAAGTCTTTAGCTGCTAGATGATCAACTTCTTCACCAGCCAATCTGAAAGCTGTGTGCAGGCATTTTTTTCCAGGTGCGTGTTTTGCTTGAGAGTAGCCAAGTCTCAGCTATATAAGTAAATTTCCAGGCCGCTGAATCAAAATAACTCAACCCGAGGCTCAGAAAAAGCTCAGTGGATTCATCACTATGAATCTTCCCTTTCATATTGGTCATTTGATTCAATGTTACCATCAAAAAAAAAAAAAAAGTGTGATTAATGCAAAATATAAAAGAGGTAGAAGGTACCAGGGCGACTGACCTGGAATCAGGGCAGTGCTGATGACAATGTCGACCTCTTTACACTGCTTGGCGAAAAGGGCCATCTCAGCCTCAATAAACTCCTTAGACATCTCTTTGGCATAACCTCCAACACCGTCGCCAGACTCTGCGATGTCTACTTCCAAAGGCTCGGCCCCAAATGACTTGAACTGCTCCAGAGCAGCTGGCCTGACAGTCAAGAAACAGTCATGATCATTCCCAACCATCACTGTGCCACTCAGCAGAGACTTAATGTATTTTTTTCCCCACCAATCTTATACCTGGTGTCAAATCCTCTTACTATGGCTCCCATTGACTTGGCTGTCCCTGCTGCTGCCAAACCAGCCACTCCACCACCAATAACCAGGACCTGTGTACACCAGAAACATCCATATGCATTATAGTACGGGACGGGGGGGGGGACTCAGCTCACCGTTACAGATTTCATTTGGAAGTACTTGGAAAAGAAAAGGGAAAGATGGTAATAAACCAGTTTGACTTGGGTTATTTGTAAACAGTTACCTTAGCTGGGGGGACTTTTCCTGCGGCTGTGATCTGACCGGTAAAGAACCTGCCAAAGTGGTTGGCGGCCAGAACCACAGCCTTGTACCTAAAAAACGTCACATCTTCTGTAACCAGACATTCCTGAGCAGCTACAAATATATGAATCTGCATGTAAAAGTATATATTTTTTTACCCAGCGATGTTAGCCATGGAGCTGAGTGCATCATAGCCCTGTGCAATAGTGACTCTGGGCACCTGGTCCATGGCCAGCACCGTGCTCTGCCTCTCTGACAGCTTCCTCATCAGCTCTGGGTTCTGCGCTGGATAGATGAAGCTCACCAAGGTGGACTTAGACTTCAGGAGGTCTGCCTCACTCAAGCTGGGGGCTCGAACCTAAAGCAGAAAAAAGGAGGTTACAGGAGTAGAAATTCAGTAACATTTTAGAGTTGTTTTATTAGAAGAGCCATTAGCAGGCGTGTACAAACCTTGAGGACCAAGTCTGAGCCGAGGGCTCCCTTGACGTCGGTGATGGTGGCTCCAGCATCTCTGTATTGCTGATCAGAGAACTTGGATTCCTCTCCAGCTCCACTTTCCACCTGCACGTTGAAGCCCTGTTTGACCAGCGCCTGCACCCCCGCAGGAGACAACGCCACACGACGCTCATTCTGGAACGTCTCCTTAGGAACGCCAACCACCAAGTCCTTGTAGAGCACACCTGAACAAACAAACCAGCTGACTGAGTCTGCAGTAAATAAAAAGCCTTTTGTTAAAACATTTTCAGATGAATATTAGAAGCTTTCATAGAAAAAATAAAATATATTTTGTGCAACACCACATGAGTGCATGTGTATAGAGCTGAGGTTGTGTGGCAAGGAACAGTGTCATGTTACACATTTCTCCCCATACACGGAGTGGTGACCTCGCCGCCATGGAGACATTATTAGCAGGTGATTGGCTCTGTGCCACCACACACGGATCGGGGCCTGCACTCCCACACGGACACACTCAAAATTCAAACTTAAAAGCACTCTAACTCGCAAACCTTTCACAAACACTCTGACATGTGCCCAGTGAAGAGCACAGACTCCACAAACAAATGTCTGTGAAGAAAATCTGCCAGACAGCAGTTAGTCTTTTACATGTCACCTTTAACTGACCTCTTATGTGTTCTTACATGTTAGCAGCTCCTACCAGCCCAATGAGCAGAGCTGCTGCCTGGTTCACTACAGCTTTCCCTATTTTGGGAAGATCTCTAGAAATCTGTTGCAAACAGTTCATGATCTGTGGGGTTTTCCACTCTTCTGGCCAGAAGGAGCGTGTCCTTGAGTGAACTGTTATGCTCTCATTCCTCAACTCAACAGACAGAGGAAATCCAAACCAAAGACAGCAGGCCGTCGTCTATGAAAAATATTTTACAGTTAAGCAGAGAGATTTTAACTGTATTTTCCTACCTCTGGAGGCCGTTTGGTCCCATAACACAGGGAAAGTCCTGAAATGCCTCCTTCCAGGTATCTTCTGACGGACCCTTCGCTGGAACAAAATAACAGAGGAGCTGGAAATGGAGCGCAGGAGGGTCGACATGGTCACTGAGCGTCCTCCCTGAGACTCCCTCTGGTCTCTTGACTATGAACACAAACAAGCAGAGGTAGGTGATATGTTAACACTACTTCTGCATCTGCTGTCAAATAACAAAGCACATTATAAGCTGCCCCCCCAAATAGGTCCTGAATCACACACTCAGGTTGTCTGTGCTGCAGGCCTTTCAGACAGCAGAGTGATTTCAGCTCTGCAGGACACAACACACACGCACGCACACACTCACGCAGGGACCAGGGTGGATTACAGACTCCGGGTTTGTTCGCGAGATTATGACGGCACGGGGGGGGGGCTGTGCCAAGTCTGGCCTAGTTTTTGTGAGCAGGAGCAGAGACAGCCAGGCAGAGAAAAACTGGTGTTCAGATAAAATGTTGAGGCTAGTAGAGACAGCTCAGGCCCTTTTTACACAAGCAAACTGTAAAACAAATTAGGTGTTTAGCCTACAAATACTGGTCTCTCAAAAAACACCTTTTAATTACCAAAAGACAAATAAGAGTGTGGAAACTTGTTGTTGTATTTGCTATTGATCCATTCATTCATTCATTCATTCACTGAATCACGCGGTTAAAATGTCCTTCATCCTCCACCTTTTACTAAGGAATTGTCAGACTTGCCTTTCACAGTTTCCAGAAATTGCAGGTAATAGTTTAACTTTCCCTGTGCTGCAGGGTCACCTGTGAGACGTCCTACCCAAAATCCTTTTGTCTGCTTTCAGGGACGGACCGACGACCTTCCGCAGTTTCGATATCACTGCTGCGCTATTTATGTATAAATAGCAAACCATGTGACCTGACTCATGACCACCCTTGAAGCAGATAAGCGGCCGCTGCTTAACACTCTAACGTACCACAGTACCTGCGAATTAACGGCTGGATTAACATGGTTATCAGAAACAGTCACAGGTAAAGATGTTCAAAAGTTAGACATACGTGGTCGATCGTGCGATAGTCCCTCTCGCTTCCTACGCAGCTCTAAAACAAAAACTGTGTTAAAGTAGCACAAGCACGTAATTGGAGGGGGTTATCTATTTCCATTAGCCACAAATTTGTCTGTATTTTTTAGGCTTCCTGTATTTTCTTTTGTGTGCACAAGGTGACGCCAGAGCGCCACACAAAAGTGAAACATCTACAAGTTATTGGACAACCATGACTATTCTCTGGTTTTCCTGTACGTCCTTAAACATGTCAGTTTAAACTTGATAATCTTTATTCAAAACAATTTTGTTTTACCAAATGTTATTTAAATGTATACTAAATAAAAACTGTATGTTTGTATTATTATGTTTATATTTTTGCTATATAACTTACTTCCATGGAAACATTTCCAACAGTAGTGGCATTATAAAGTACCAGATAGACCTAATTTGTCAATTAGGAAGAAAAATAAATTGAAAAAATATTGAAAAAATATATAACACTAAAAGAGAAAGAAATACAAACAAACAAAATAATGTAAAAAAAATTATAATATTGGCATTAACGGTGAGTTCATACCATTTGTCTTACATAATAATACCACAAAATATTTATTTTTTTGTAAATTCATAATAATATCCATATTTGCAAACGAGGTTCCGCCCATAGACTGTATAATTCCGCTTTCTCTCGCACAGGAAAATGTTTTGTTTGGCCATCTTCTTTTAACGCCACATGGATTTTGTAAACACCGGTCTGTTCTGTCAGCGCCGCGAATACTGAAAACATTATAACCAGCAGTCATTTGTGTCCCCCGTTATCTGGTACGTAACTGTGTGGCAGTTTAAGTTTAAAAGTATTTATCGCAGCTTAGAATGAAGTTGTAGCTAACAGCTAGTAGCATGTAGCCTAGCTAAAGTTTACACTTGCTTCACTCCTTCTTTTTACTGCTCTGCTAATTAAGAGGTAATCTGCTTGCCCTTTTTCATTTTGCTGTCAGTGAGACTGGTGGCTTTTGATCGACGAGGATGTCTCTGAGGCTGCTGTCAGTGGATCCATCAGACCAGGGTTCTCAGAGATGCAGGCTCGGTCCAGGCTTGATGTCAGCGCTGGGTCTCAGTCTGGGCTCCCCTCTGCTGGTGACTGTTCCCGGGGGAAGCTGCCTGTGTACCGCCTGGCCACGGCCTGACCTGGCCGAGGGCTTCCTGCAGATGGACCTGAAATGTTCCTCCCCCAGCCTGATCTCTCACCCACTCACACATCTCACCCTGGACCCTGGTCAGCTCACACCTGTACCCTGCCCCAAACTGAAAGGTGTTAAGATAACGGTGGTAGTCCAGAGTGTTGACTTTAAGAAACACACACCTCCACGCCTTGTACACGAGCTTGTGAAAGACTTACTGAAAGGTGTATATGTCCACGAGAAGTATGTGATAAACCTGGAGGATTTTGATACAGAAATAAGATATGTTGTCATTGAAAGCATCAATCTGGATTCTGCCAGTGCTGGTTTTATCACCTCAAAAACTAGCGTGGAGATAGCTGGTATCCAGACGGTCCAGCATTTCAGGGGCCAGCTGCAGGACCAGCACATGGCCCCGCTGGGGGGTCTGGAGGAGGTCAGCATACATTCACTGTAATGACATTATTGGTAATCATCCAGAGTCTGTGTTCCCACTGTGTGAAAGCTACATTTGTTTTGTTTCTTACTGTATTTTAGGTGATTGCCTCCCTGAGAGAGATGCTGCAGCTGCCCCTGCTCTATCCAGGCACTCTGAGCTCTCTTGGTGTGTCCTGTCCCAGAGGTGTTCTCCTGGTGGGGCCTCCAGGTGTGGGCAAGACCCTGCTGGTCCGCAGAGTAGTGGGGGAGGTGGGAGCCAGCCTGGTGGTGGTCAGAGGGCCAGAGGTAAAAATGTTAATATGCTAAACATTTTCAATCACAGTATGTCTAAGAGTATTTAGAAAAGGCCATTAAGATGCAACAGATTGTCTGAAAACTCAGTTAAGAGGCTGAAGAAAGACCTGAATTATTTGGGCCAGTTCAATAAATTAATGGTGAATTAATTATGAATTAATCCTGTAAATCTAATATTGAGATAAAGCTTTCCTTTTTCATTTGCAACACTGCCTAGTAAAATCACAGATATTAAAGGATGAAACACCTGCCTCGGCAGACCAAAAGCAAATTATCAGGTTGAGAAATGAATGTTGTTTCAGGGTTTATATGGTCTTCACCCTACCCTAATTCAAGGGCAGCAGAGTAGTAGAATATCATATCCAAGCAAAAATACTTCCATATAACTACATGTGATTTAACCCATTCAACACAAATGTATTTAATCATGTACTGGCATAGCAGTAAATCTGTCCAATAACAAAATTACAAGAGGAAACTCAATTTTAAGCAATCGTCCTACCTCACAAGTATTCTCAAATAAAGAATGCTGCTCCAATGAAGCCAAAAGTAAAATCCTTTTACACAATAATGTGACTCTATAAATGTATTTGCATTTTTGCATTTGCATTTTTTTGTAAAGGACTTTTTGCAGCCTAATATTATTATATTAAATTATTAATGGTAATTGTAAATTAATTTTTCAGGTGGTGGGATCGCGGCCAGGTGAGAGTGAGGAGAAGCTGCGTGCTGTGTTTGAGCGGGCTCGATCTGCAGCTGAAGAAGGTCCATGTGTGCTATTCTTAGATGAGTTAGACTCTCTTTGTCCGAGGAGAACCGGCTCGTCTGCACCAGAGAACCGCCTGGTGGCTCAGCTTCTCACACTGATGGACGGGGTGAATCAGTCTGATCGCTTCCTCATCGTCGGAGCCACCAACCGACCGGACAGCTTAGACCCAGCACTGCGCAGGCCTGGAAGATTTGACCGAGAGGTACAGATGATGAAATGTATAGTACATAATAATAAATGTAAATAAACCTTTGAGGCTTTGAATTTTGTGCCTTTTCTGCAGGTTGTGATTGGCGCTCCCACTTTGCAGCAGAGAAAAGCCATCATGTCTGTTCTGTGTGCGAGGATGCCTGTATGTTCCAGTGTGGACATGGCAGAGCTTGCACAGAGAACTACAGGTTATGTGGGAGCAGACCTCAGTGCCCTGTGCAGGGAGGCTGCCATGCACGCTATACGGGAAAACTCAAAGGTAATTACAGAAATCATGCAACATATCATATAGAAACCAATCATTAATATTGTATTACTTCTAGGGAAACATTTTAGCTCCCTTCAGACCTACGAATATACAACTGTTGCTGACAGGAAAAACTCACATTAGTTCTCTGCTTTACAACTAGAGAAGAATATTTTGGTAGTTATTTGGCATCCCAGCATGTATTAAAAACAGAGTTGTGGCATAGTCAAATAGACTGAGAAGTGTGTTGTGCAAGTGTTGAAATCTATGTGGTAGAGGCTTCAGCCAGCAGCTGCGACCTAATGTATTCCTTCAGGGCAGTTATGCCCGTCAAAATTACGTCCACAATAAGTCATTCCTTTGGCCACTGATGGGCTCAGACTGTTATATGAGGTGTCTAACAGTATCACGGAAAGGACCCCTATGTGTAACACCCTTTGTTTATAACTTGAAACAGAAGGACAATTCTCACAAAATTTTCCCAAAGGAATACATTGCAGCCACTGCAGCGGGTTTGTGGCTGCCGGCTGAAGCCATTTTCTGCACTGATTTCAAAAGTTTTGTACCTACTAATCATTTTGACCCCAAAATAAGAAAAAACAAAGATGCACTTGCATTCACACTATAGTGCATATATGGACAGGTGTACCTGATGTAAAAATGTCGGATTCTAGTGCATTATCAGTGCATTTTGTGTGTCATATGACAATGTGAACTTGATCTTGAATTTCTCAACATCCATTTTGTTTAATGATTTGTGTAAGAGACAGAGTGTACAACTTCACATTGAAAGTGTTGCGGTCTAACAACAAGTGGTCTTTTGACCTTTTGGTTCTAGTGATACAAGAACTGTCTTAATACTGGTATGTAACCAAATACAGGAGACAAGGTTAACAAGGACTAATTAAGAAAAGACACATTTGATAAACTATTAACAGAATGCTTTAATCTGAAAAAGAAAAGGTTTGAGAGAGTTGTACTCATCTCACAGTACTCCTTGGAAGGCAGTTTTGATACTGAGTGGATTATTTTGGTAAAATAAAATAAATAGTTAATTCAGTTGAACTGAAACTGACACCAAATGCAAAAACTCTAACCTTCCAAATTGTTGAATATATAGGTTTGAGAATGATTTTTTTCTTGTGTTGCCTTGTGATTGTTTGCAGGGTTCAGGAGAACAGGTAGTAGCTATGAGGCACTTTCAGGAGGCCCTGAAGTCAGTGGGTCCTTCCTGCCTGCGGAGCAGCCTGGGCAGGACAGAGCTCTCTCCAATGTCTTGGGAACAGATAGGAGGTCTGGATGAGGTCAAACTCAAACTAAGACAGGTACATGAGTGGCCGTGCTTGAATTATGCAACGTAAAATACAAAGATTTTTCATCTGAGATTGTTTACTGATAAAGACTGAATAAAACCTGTGATTGGAATTAATGGGTTCAGTTTCCCTCTGTCTTATGCCTGAACATCAAAGAGTATTGAGTGGCCAATGAGATACCCCGAGGCATTTGTTCGTCTGGGTCTGTGTCGGCCTCGTGGCGTGCTGCTCTACGGACCTCCAGGATGTGCAAAGACAACGCTTGTCAAGGTCGCAGCCACCGCATCTCACTGCGCCTTCCTGTCTGTCAGTGGTGCTGACCTCTACTCTCCCTATGTCGGAGACTCAGAGAAGGCCTTAGCGCAGGTACTTTCATTTAACACCTGTGAATGGTTTCTGTGTTTGTGTCCTTCCGTGTATTTCATCCATAAACACCTGTCTTTCCACACGTAGCTGTTTTGTCAGGCCCGGGCCTGTGCTCCCTGCATCCTGTTCCTTGATGAGATTGATTCTCTGATTGGCTCGCGGTCAAACAGTCAGACAACTAACAGCGTACAGACACGCCTCCTGTCTGTGCTCTTAAATGAGATGGATGGGGTTGGTCTAAAGACGCTGGAGAGGAGAGGGACTGAGAAGATCCTCCAGGCAGAGGGAGTGGAGGAGAGTCATTCACAGGAACAGGTTAGATATTATTGAAAAATCCCTGAGGCTGTCTCTTAACATCTGATCAGAATAAGGTGATTTAGTCACCACTTTATGCTATAAACTGTTTTTACTCTTTGACAGCTGGACTGCCAGGAAGTATTCAACAAAGATGTGATGGTGATAGCCGCCACGAACAGACCAGACTGCATAGACAGCGCCCTACTCAGACCTGGCAGGCTGGACCACATTATCTATGTTCCACCACCTGATCAGCAAGTAAGTTATTTACCTCAAGACCATGACATATTTTAAAAGTTACAGTTTAACGGCAATCTGGTGATTACATTTTTTAAAGTGACTTCAAACATTTGTATCTGAAATTAACTAGCCTTTAACTAACCCGGTGTCATTGGTGTCTAGGCTCGTCTTTGCATCCTGAAGATGTGTACAGAGTCGATGCCCGTGGGTGCAGATGTGTGTCTGGAGGAGCTGGCCGCAAAGACTGAGCTTTACTCTGGAGCTGACCTGGAAAATCTGTGTAAAGAGGTAATTTGAAGGCCTTATTTTCTTACATCTGGCTATAAAATACAAAATGTAATCTGGGTCCTAAATGTTGATGCAGACAAACGGTTAGAGTAGGAATACCTGAAAAATGTTTTTGTTTTCCAGGCTGCTCTGTTGGCGCTACAAGAGGAGAACATGGTGGCTTCTGTCATCAAACACACATACTTTCTCCGGTCCCTAAGCAAAATGAGCCCCTCTCTCACTGCCCAGCAGATCCACACTTATCGTCACTCAGATGACAAACCACATATGAGCATGTTCTAGCATTGATAAATTGTATTATTACACAAAACATCTGTTTGAAATAAAAGGATTAAAACTTTGAACTTTATTTTCTGGTATTTTTGTCACTGACAAGCACTTACTATTTTGAGATCTGCACTTCAAACCTTCTGCCACCCACTGACCTTCAGTTCTCAGATGTGGCCACAAGAGGACGCTGCACACTCAGAAAATGTATTGATCATCTGCTTAGTGGATCTGTTGAAAATTGGAATCCACTGTTGCATTTTTAGTGCAGGAAGCTGTGACTGTCTACGTGCCTTTCACCTCGTACAAACTCTCATCAGCCTACATCAGCCGGAGTCACCGGATGCTGCGCTGAGAGTCATCAAGGACTTTACAGCAACAACAGGTAAGACCTGTCACATGCAGCTGTCTCTGTGACTTTAATTTTTTAATTTACTGGATGGACTCAGCATTATTGTAAAGAGGACATATCAATTTCTCTTTAGGTATTTGAGAAATTAGAAAAATGGTTGGATTTTTCCAAATGTTGAGGAAGAAAAAGGAGGTGAGGATGTTTACAGTTTTACTATGTTAAAAGTAACTTTGTATTATGGATACTGAATTTGTAGCCCATGTATGATTAGAGATATGTTAATATTATGATTCGGATTTAAAAACTTATTTTATTAAATGTGTTCCAGCTGATCCCTCTGATAGGGTTCATGGCTTTTGCTGCAACAGGTGCCACCTCTGCTTCGATCTACTTTCTCCTTACTAAACCTGATGTCATGTGAGTGTTTTGATAAAATAATATTCCACTATTTATTTAATAATACAAAGTGTTATAAATTGCATTTTAATCAGACATCTATCCGCCCCTGGCATGTAAGAAAAGCTTAATAGTTATATAATATTTTCATTCACTATTTTTAGTCTGAACAAGACAAGAAACCCAGAACCATGGGAGAGAGTGGACCCTTCAAAACCCCAAAAGGTAATGTCTAACATTACTAACATTACATATTATTATGTTTAGATGCTTGTTTTTAACCCTTTCTATCATTATTTTGGTACATAAGTACAAGCAGAGTCTTCTAGCATGCACCTGCATTTTGCTGAGTCACTGAAGAAGAAATGTTATCAATTTAGGACCAGCCCTCTTTTACATCAGAGTAATGATGTTATGGTGCAGTACAAGTTGGTACACGCCACGGTGCAGCAACTCATACCTCTCACTGTCACAACACTTGCAAATAGGTCAGGTTAAGCTAAAAATGTTTTTATGTTGTTTCTGGCATTTTGCCACAGCTCATCACCATCAATCAGCAGTGGAAACCGGTGGAGGAGCTGGAGTTGGTAAAGAACCTCACCAAGTAAAAAAGGCGGGCATCTGCTACCAAGATCCACAGTCTGTCTACCCGCCTGCCCCCCATCAGTCTAACAGAATCCTTTCTGCACAAACTAGCATGCTTTGACAGTCAGTGTGCGGAAATGCTTCTGCTCCACTGGTGGGGTTTCAACCTGCTCTGTAGTGGCCCAACTCAAGGACATCCATATACAACAGTGGAAAACTATTATACACATACGTCTAAGTATAAAAAAAACAAAAAACTTAAGCTTACTCTGGGTTTCTGTGACAGAGGTATGTTTGTGTTGAAAAGGTTGTGGTGTTTAATTTGACAGGAAAGTTGGTAGTCATAGCAACCAGGATGCTCTTACAGTAGATATGAATGTAAAACGGGGTCTGAATGTGAAATGTCTAATATAATATATAATTTCTTGTACAGTGTTAATAAATTCTTATTGTGATCAGTGTTTCTTGTGTTGTCAAAAGTTTAAAGAAGTATGAACATATTTTGCAGGAATATTGTTAATCATGTGTTTAGACTGATATTCTTAGTTTGCTATAGAGCTAATGGTATCATCTCATGTTAGCATCATCTGCCTCCCTGACCTATAAATAAGGTACTAACAAGTTGAAGAGGAGCTGAATCGCCTCTTTTAAAATAAATACATAACAAAACATAATAAAAGGAGAAGCTGGTGAAATTTTGTATGTAGCCAAAGCCTGAGAAAGCTTATTGCTCTGTGCCATAGACCTCCATTGGCAGAGATTTTGAATTATTATAGTAGGCACAGGTGTTACCAAATACATTAACAATGTGGCCATTGTATTCAATTATGACAGTGAGTCACAGCATTTATAATACCAGTACCCTGAAACTGAAACTGTTACATGGAATTCAGTCACCAGTACATTTATTGTTGTCCCAAAACTAATGAAAACACACAAATGAGTCACATACTGACACTATGTGACAAGTTGCTCCATTATGATAAAGACTGACACTGTAGTTTATTATGAGTCAATCCCTTAGGCAAATGGTGTATTAATCCACCACTAAAAATAGTCCACAACAGAGGCACTATTTACTCCTGTCGGAGTAACTTTTGCTAAAAAAACTGCCTTGATTTCTTGCTGAAAGGCAGATGACAAGATTGAGAATCAGTATAACAAATATGAAGCAGCTTGCCTGGCTTTGTCCAAATGTAACAATGGCGAAAAATTAAAGACAGTTTTTGCTTTCAAGTCGTGTTTATGTTTAGTAAAAACATTAAATAGACCTTTTTTCAGATAGCCTGACTATAGCAGAAAGAGCACAGGTGAAACTGTTAACAGTAATGGTGGCTCCTTTCCATTTAGGTGTCCAAGTAAAACATGCCAGTTACTCACAATAGTTCCCTGAAAAAGGCACGCCTTGATGGAATGCAAGCATTGATATGGTCATAATACATAATACTCAATAATTACACTTGTGCAGTCAGAATGTCTGTCATGAAAAAAGTATAATTCTCCAATTTCAACACCTAAAATTTTGTCACAAGTGAGCAAACTCTATGATGATAATATGCTATAATTGAAAAGCTCCAGAACAGCCACTAAATGGACCTTAGGGTTGATTGATTGATTAATTACACTTATTTGGTGATTAAAAATACATAATACCTCTTTGCAGCAGAAGTTACAATCATCTAGCAGTATAAAGACTTCTATCCATTGTGGTCCTCTAACAAGGTGAGATTGTTTGGTTAACTGATGTTTACGAGGTCAAGAATGAACTTTGAAACAAAACTTTAAACTTTGCTTCTTCGTCGTTTGATATCATTAAACATATGTGACCATATATAAAATACGCACTCAGTTTTCTTTAAATGTTGTTTGCAGACAAGAAACTGATGAGATGTTGTCAGTTAGGACAGCTGTAAAGTATTCACTGCAATGGGCAAATGCACTCATCTGCTTAGTTCATAGCTGCGTGGGTAATCACCACTCACATTGTGTTTCATAATCGGACAATCATTTTAATGTCCATCTCATATCTCAGAAGAGAGTAAAACCATCAGAAAACCCTCCCTCCCACAGTGTCTGTCCATGGCACACAGCCTGGACTGTGGGCTACACTGTGTGAATTATTAAACACTAAGGAGGGGTTGTGAAGGCAGAGAGAGAAGGAGACACTCTGGTATTGTTTCCTGACATGTCTGAGTTGCTCTTTCATCAGGAAACGATTTTTTAATTTTGTCTCACTTAGATGCATGTTGGCTGCAGCAAGTGTATTTCCCACTTAAATCATGGCCTTTACATGTTACTGTTGCTGCTGTTCCCTGCCAATTTGTTTGTGTCAAACGTTTGCTTCCCTATCACATTTTATGACTTTAGAGAACGTACACAGGAGGTACTGTGTCAACAACAACTGACTCACTATGGCTGAAGGGCATTATCAGTGCTCATGTACAGTTAAATATACTTAAAGTCCAGAGAGGAGCATCAGAACTTAATTTCATCTCACCGAGCTATGTGCAACTGAAAGGTTATTTAGGGAAACAATGGCAGAAGAGGAAGGATATAGTGCGTGCTGTTGGAATTTGTGTACGTGACTGGGTCACAGACATACCACAGACCATGTGACCAGCAAGAGAAGCAGGTATTGCTCTTGCTCAGCGTTCACACAGTGACAGATGTATTTCCCCTTGTGATTTCAGTGGTACACTTCAATGTTTTTAAACACGTGTGACTTGTTTCTTTAAAGTAGTCAACTGTAACTCGCCCTGGCACTAGTGACTGAGAGGGCTCATTACTGCAGTTTATGGTACTGTAAAGTAGTAGTAGGCAGGGCAGTCAGTTGGATGCTGTTAGTAATGCAAACAGGGGAACCGCCTGCTTCAGTGGCTTTATGTTAATGCAGCTGTTGCCTGGAAACTGAGACACTCCCAGTTTACTCAGGTTGTTAATAATAAACCCTGGAGATGGGTTGTTTTGTGTGAAAATAAATGAGGTAAATACAGTATGTTCCATTACATAAGTATACTTTGGCCTTATTTTTGACCATTTAACCCTAGACAATTATTAATATTCTCTCTCTTCAGCATTAAACTACCAGTTTACCAGTTTTCATCCATGTACATACTGTACAAAACATGGCTGTATTCACCACCACTTTCATTATGTAAAGAACAAGGTCTTTGGATAGATATGTGTGCACCATCATTTAAGGGGTGAAATAGAGAAGTATAATGCAAATAATGCCTGTTATTTTAACAAAAGTATCTTGTCATGAAAATAATTTACCAGCTACTATGGAAGTACACCACCTAGTGTTGAAAAGCAACAGACACTAAAGCAGTGTTTCATTTCATTAGTTTGTTTGTTTTTAAATTCACAAATGGATAACATACGGATGCACATGTGGATGCGGATGAGGTCAAACATCAACACTGATTCAATGGAAAATAACTATTCAGGTAAAAGTTTTCACTAGGGTTGGAAAAAATGTGGATACATTGCGCAAAGTAAAAGTTTCCTTAGATGAAATTGTCCATAAAAACAAGATACCCAGAGACACAAATGATTAAATACTTTATTATAAACAAAAACAGTGATCCAGTTCCTGATTTCCCTTGATGATTAACATCAGACATGGAAAGGTTTACCGTAAACCCTTCAGTCTCTCAACACTTGACAGCAAAAACACTATGAACACCATCATTATTGGCACATTTGAACTCATACCTCCCTCCCTGAAAACCTCTCAAATACTGAAGATTTCCCAAACCTGTCAGCATTATTATATTGTCAGTCAGTGATATGAAAAAAGCAGAGTATAGAGTGTAAAACTGAAACCATACTGGTCGGGCCAACCACTGTAGCATTTCATTTTATTCAAGGTCAGACACACTTCGATTGTCAGTTTCCTGCTTGCTACAGTTAATTAAGAGACATGCTAGATTGAAATGTCAGTGTTAAAAGTGTTGGTATACTAAGTGGTCAGTACAGCCAATATAGACTGCTTTAAGAATATGTACGGTTGTTGTTTTTTAAAATTGGCCACACAAAAGATAGTGGTGAGGACAGCTTATATGCACTGTGACCACAGTTACTATCAAATGACATGAGGTAACTTTTCGTTTGCAGACTTCTTTAGTAAAATTATAAAAATCTAGGTATAGAGTCCTCACACCTAGTAACAAAAACAAAAAATACATCTGATGAAACATCAGTTGTGATAAATCAAACAGTGAAATAAAAGCAGTTACCTGTTGGAATAGGCTTTAATGGTGAATTAAGAGCAAGTTTATTTCCCCCATTCTTCTCAGCTGAGATTTTAAGCATTCAAACTCCACTCTGAAAGCTTTGCAAATGTAAGAACCCTGGAGGGTGTTGTAATCCTTTAATTAGAAATGTGCACCTGTTGTTGTTCCGCTAACAATCCTTTGGCAGCAGTCTTTTTCCACTTACAACTGTGGCTCCTGCTGTGCCACTGAGCTGTGAGAGTTGCAACATCTAGGCCCTCTGTGTCTTTTCTGCTGTCTGGCTCCATAAAATGCACTGTGGAAGTCAATATATGCATGAGTCTCTCTTTAAGCGCTCGGCTGCTGGCAGTGTGCACAACTGCGTACTGGCCTCTGCCTGTGCGTCTGGATCTGCACTGTGCACCTAGTGAGACCGTAGGTATGAAGCAGCAGGTGACGGGCCTTCGCCTGGACGTCCTCCCAGTTGTTAGCACTAGAGGGTGCTGTGTACAAAAGAAAATTTATTTGAATATAAATGAAACAACTAGCAGTGTTTCCCAATTGACCTTTTTCACAGCAGACATTTTGAAAACACAGGTACAATTAATCGAATTTATAACGACTGCATTCGATTTAGGGGAGCCAGTTTCACTCCATTCAGCTGTTAATGCCATCAGTTACACATGTACTTTTCTGCTATGACAAGTCAAAATGTCTGCAGGGAAAACGGTCGCTTCCCTTTTAAATACTAATTCTATACAGTATACACAAATTGTATTAAGCTGTATTCACATCAAATCATGCGTTGGCCCACACTACATGGTAAACAAGGTTCTTCTTTTCCCTTGCGCATCTGATCACCAACTGATTTTATTGGCCACGGCAGTGCAACGTAGGGTTGCGTTTTATCCAGAAATTCTGTGGACCTTTTGCTGCATGGGCAACATAGGAGGGGTTTTTCCCAGCAACCCCTGAAGTATCCCCTACCGCAGCCTAAATGAGCTACCCACATTCAAATGAATGAGAGGACTGGCAGCACCTTATTTGGTGTGAATACAGCGTTGGAATCCTTGTTCTTCCAGTTCCAAAATAAATAATCAACATACTTAACCATTTTATTTTAACAGTAAATGACTGTACATGTCAATCAAACTGCTACTTTGGAAGGTCTCTGCCAACTCAACTTGAGACTTTCTTAGTGTGTTCACAAAGTATTTTAACTGCTATCCACAATTTGTTTAACTCATTCCATTTCCTTTGTGCATGGCATTGTGGAGAACGGTGTCCATCAACAGCACACTTAAGAAAGCTCTATAAAACAATAAGCATACAATAAAATGTACTTTTCCCTTTTGAGTATATGTATGTAATTGTGACACCTTCCCTGAGTGAACACACAATATACTCAAAATCTGCTTAGACTTTATATGGAATTGGGACACGGATTCAGAGATGAGGCGAAGACTCATAGTATTTAAGTATTTGGCATCACACCACATGTGAAGTCACAATAAGATGGGTGCTTTTTGTCTGCACTAATGATACAAAGAAGCCACATCAGCAGATTAGACTGACATGTCTACATCTGCAGGTCTAAACTACTACTGCTGCTGCTACTATTACTTTTGTTTCCCTTGGACAGAAGTTGCATGTGCAGGGCTTATTTGACAGAGACCAAACAGCTCCCCCTTGTGAAGAATCTGGAGCCTGCTTAACATGAATATGACTTTGCTGTAACCAATATTGGTAAAAGGCTCAAAACCAAATAGCAAAAACCAAAATGTGCAATGCATTTTTTTTACAGAGTCTTCAGGTCTTGACTTTTTCACTAATCTACACATACAGTTATAAAACAGTGTGTTTTCACATGAACATGGATGGGTTCAAGGATATAGCTAAGGGAAGGGACCTCGCAGGTTAGTTTCTTGGGAGAATGAAAACTGAAGCCTTGAGCCATACTGCAGAATGCTACATTTGACAGAAACAAGTCTCATCCCTACCATGAAGTCTGATGGTGGCAGCAACACTAAAACAAAGATAAAGCCAAATACAAACAAATTCCAGAACAGACCTTGCAACAGAGGGATAAAGACCTTAGACAAACATTTCTGCTCTGACAGGTCACTGACATTTAAGTCACTGCCAAATCACACTGGAAACTGTCTAAATCAAAGTGCTGAAGCCAAAAGCGGCTCAGCCAGAACACTGATGTGTTCCTGTGAGAATCTTTGGCCAGACTTGAAGACAGATGTCCATGGAAAGTCTTTATCTAACTTGACTGAGTTTGAGAAAATCTTAAACAAGTGACAAGCCAAAATCCACACACACCAAGCTGACAGAAACATATCCAACAACACCCAGTGCTATTTCTAATAAGTCTTTACTTGGTTGAATATTTGTTTAAATGACATTTCTGCATTAAATGTTCAATAAATATGCAATTTACTTCAACTTAAACAATTAATTGTTTAGCCAATCAACATTCCAATATTCCATTTTTTTTGTGAAAAAAAAAAAAAGAAAGTAAATGGGTAACTAATCACTCTTCTGTCTGAATATTAGTGTACTGTTGTTGTGTAGATACTCACTGAGCTGGAGATGCACTAGCGCTGCAGTCTTGTCAGCCGTCAGCGCCCAGACATTCAGCTCATCAACTGATTGGACATCCTCCAGCTTCAGAAGGTCCTCTTTGATTCGCAGAGTGTCAAGATGCCTGGGAACACCTGACACAGCAGGACATAAAAACAACAACACCAGAGTCAACTTAACCACTCTAAACACAGCATAATCTGACACATGTCTGAGACCAAACCAAAGACTTACCCTCCAGCAAAATAAATATTGTGTCTCGTATGATGCGGAATGTGGTGAAGAGAACCAGAACAGAGAAGATGTAGGTACAGATGGGGTCTGCCAACTTAAACTCCGGCTGTGAAGTCAAGAGTGTTACATCAGATCAACTAAAATCATGCTCTGCCATCCCTGTGGTTAATCTCAAACAATCTCAAATACTCTCAAATCTAAAGATGAATTTGAAACTAAGAGCCAACAATGACACAGAAATACATAATCGGGAAATGAATGACTGCATGGTACAAAGTCACTAGTTCAACAAGATATTATTGGAAAAGTTCACATGTGCTTGTGAACATTTGTGGAAAGAACTTCTCTTCTCTTTCTCTTTAATGCACAATGCAGATGCAAATAATCTTCTCCATATTTACATAAAATAACTCTAGCAAGTCTACTTAAAGAAATGTTAAATTATATCAGCTCAAAGAGATTTAACATTTCCTAAACAATGTTTCTTGAAATCAACATTAAAAGTAAACCATGTGACATGTTAACATTCACAGCTAACAATTCTTTAGGCAGGGTACCTTAAAGCGAACAACGTAGGCAGCAATGAGCACCCCGACACTCTGGAGGAGGTCTCCCAAAGCGTGGATGAAGGCAGCTCTTACAGCCAGGCTGCCGTGTGGTCTCTGCTGCTGACCTGACCCGGCTGCAGAGCCATCAGAGTGACCGTGGCCATGAGAGTGACCGTGGCCATGAGAGTGACCGTGGCCATGAGAGTGGAGGTGACCACCTTGGTTTAACAAGAAACCCATTCTGAAGACAAAAGAAAACAAAGAAACAAAGAATTTATTTCAGGCGTCAGCCTTACATGTATTTTGTCCAGTTCACGTCATGATTTAACTGAGTTAAAAATCGCACAGCAGTCAGTGATTCTTCATTTCTTCCCCCGCTGACTCAAACATTACATACTGAAGATCAGCATCGTAAAGCTATGAAGTGCATTTTACACAGTACTTTGAATGGAATTGCTCAATTTTTGCTGACACTGCACACACCCATGCATTCATTCACCTTTGTCATGTTGCTACACTTACTGTATTTTGTAAAAGCCTCACAGTTTAAACAGACGTTTACATGCGAGCGTTTCACTTACATGAGGTTGACGGCAACTCCGACAGCTGCAGTGATGAGCATGACATCTCCATCGATGTCGAAGTCTTGGTGTATCGTCCTCTGAACCGCCTCATAGAGCAGTATACCCGTCAGAATATAAATGAGCACCACACTGAAGACTGCCGATACCACCTCTAGGCCATGAAATCACAATCAGTTGTATATACAAAGCATATTCGCAACAAAAATGAAAATAAAACCTATGAGAAAAACCTGATTTCAACAAGTAGGTCTAAGACAGGAAGAATGTGCCTAAATACCTAGGGAGATTAGCTTAACAGTATGGAAAAACTACTTACAAATATCTACCGTTGTAGGAAAAACAATTGTAGGAAGAAATCTGTTCACTTGTTTAGCCTCAAGCAATAGGGACACACAGCTCTGTCTGTTTCTGGTCAAGTATATAGTATTTTGCATTTATGGTTCCTACAGGGATCCAGTTTGGATCCTGGCCGATATTCCATTATATATTATATATATATTATATATTATATATAAATGATACGTATCGTTCATGTGAGACTGTCAAATGCAATTTAGGTGGAGAATAGTGTTTTACACTGTGTTGGCAGTAATCTACTGAGAAATGATTCCACTTCAATAAAATGAAAGATTCCCTTATTAATCTCAATTTAATCCTTGATGAAACAAAATTTATCCTATTCTCAAGATCCAGAGATGTAGATAAAATAACTTTTTAAGTATATTTCCACTCTGAATGGGTTAAATAATGAGAGAGTCACAGAATATGAATATCTTGGCATCTGGCCTGATAGGAAAAAACATTACATTTAAATAAAGTATTACACAGAAAACCCCTGATGGTAAACTACATCATTTCATACAGAGACAGAACCAGCTTCCCTCTGACGTGTACAAAGAGGACTGTGAAGCAGTTTCCCTCTGAGTTCCTTTATTATAAAGATGTTGCTCCACCCTGTGGCCACTGGATTCCTTTCCCCCTTTTTGTCATTATGACCATGACTAGTGATAATTACAACACTCGCTGCTGCATTTTATATGAAGTTGGTTGGCTTTATTTATTTACAAAGCCCCTGCTTTTTGACAGTTGCCATCTCATACCTCAAGTTAGCTGCTCTGGCATTCTGGCCCCTACTCAACCCCGTGCAGTAACTGGTTGATGCTTCAGGAAATGCGTGCCAGGTCTGATCTGGTAAATACTGCCTCATAAATAAGCTAATGTCAATTAAACATCAAATCACTCAAGACTGTTCCCAATATCTGTCCTCTAGTGTATCTGGCTGTTACTGCTTTCATCAACCTATCCATCCATCCATATTATTATTATCTGTGTAAATACGGGTGTTTATTTTTACCTCAGTCAACTGTGTCAGTTTCTTACAGGTAAGATTTGAAGGATACAACTGCTGTAGAAAAACACTAAACAAAGATGTTTGACAATGTTATGCCAAATAAATACATACATGTATACACTGTTTTTCTACAATTGAGTCTGGCAACAGTGTAGTGTTCAGTAATAAATAAGGGCAGGTACTAAGTATTTTGTCAATATCTATATCTGCACCAAACACCACAGTTACACGTATTTATATTGGCAACAGCTGAAGAGGCCACAGGGGTCTAAATGTATCCATTATTTGCAGAGGTTTCAAAAATTTGCATCACTACTTATAACTCAATCTAAAATATCCTAACTTGAATCTGATCTGGCTTGAACACTGCTGAACATACACTTACAACTTTGAACATGATTCATCTGCATCAAAACCACATCCGTTTAATGTACTGTTTGCCTCCCACAAGACAGAAACAAAGGAGAGAAAGAGGCGGTGGAAGGAAGAAGCGTGAAAGCTTCTGAAACCTGAGACTTACCAAGGCGATGCAGTCCGAAGGTGAATCTCTTGGTGGGTGGCTTGGTGGAGAGCCAGAGAGCCAGCAGTGAAAACAAAATGCCCACCACATCTGTTAGCATGTGCACAGCGTCAGTCATAATGGCTAAGCTGTTTGACACATAACCACCTGAAAGTAAAAGACAATGTGAACATTTGCTGTGATCTACTTAAGCTTTTTGTGCACGCACAGATTTTGAGATACAAAACTTGATGGGTGTGGCATTCACAACAAAGTAACTGGTTGGATTTCTAGGTATGCTGTGAACTGACAGATGGAGCCATAAGTACACAGTAAGTTTTTTATTATTTGGATAATTCACTTCGAACATAATAACTGAATTTTGAAAACCATGTAGTGAAATAGCAAATGATCGACTCTGCACCTAGGAGAATAAAATTTAATTTTAAAAATGGTTTACTGTCACACACACACTTCCCATCTTCCTGTCACCATGTTTTTATCAGAAACCACTGACTGAAGAACTGACTGAAGAAAACAAAGGGCCCTTTGTGCTGAAAAAGGGGAAATGCCTAGCACATGTCAACCTAATGGTTTCCAATTCGGCCAGAATATAACATGGTCCTTTTTATGCTTGTGCTATGGTTTTCCTTGTGGTAGAATCACTTTAAATCTTCTTTTAACTAGAAGATGTATGATCCAAAGATTAGTAAAATAATAACAATGACACTTAAACGATAAGTCCATAATTTAGGAGATTGTTTAGCACAGGGAAGTCAACAGGAATGGCTTTTAGAGCTCCTACGCAAGAGGTTGAAATGATGATTGGACATATATAATCAATGATTGAGGCAAGGTGGCCAAAATTACGAAACACACCTGGAAACCCCGACCTGCAGCCGTATCAACACACTGCTGAGTACAACGTGAGAACATATTTTATTGTAATTTGAGTAAACCCAGCCTTTATGGGGGCCACTGACGTGCTTTCATCTCAACTTATTTGAGGTGATAAGTGAATTTAACACATCTAAGCAATCTTAGTTGCATTGATGACAAGTCCCTGATCTCTACATATTTCAGAAGTCTCATGTCTCTGGAGCAGCTAGGGGTTAAGTGTATCTGATCTGATCTGTCACAGTGGGAGTCGAACCCTGGTCTCCCACACCAAAGGCATGTGTCTTACCACAGCGACATCGCCACCCCAACAATCATGTAGTGTGAGGTCAACTCTGCATATGCTTACCTATAATTTCACCAGTCATGAAAAGGAAATACAGCAAAGCTGCAATGACAAGCCTCTTCATCACCCTCTTGTGTTTGATACTCTCCTTCTTCTTCGTGCAGTTGTCACAAGGGTCCATATTTAACCCCGGGCTGCCCAGGCTGGAGGAAGATTCAAGCAGGGAGTCATCATCATCATCCGCCACCACCAGGGTGTTCACCGCCACCCCGTTGGACGTAGCTCCGGCAGAGTAATCTGACATCTCTCCGGAGACCACGACCTTGAGCTTGTTGAATTTTGGAGTCTCATCCTCCCCGAGCTCGTCGGAGAAGTCAAAGGGCGCTGTGTCGCTCAGGTGCCAGTCGCTCCTCTCCCTCCTGAAGGCGGACCGCACCTTGTTCAAGAAGTTCCCCCCTGACATCTTTAATAATTACGGAGGAAAGGTAAGGTTATAACCAGGTGAGCTCTGTCGCTAGATTACTGTCGTCTGGGGTAACCATTCACATCTTTGTGGCAGGGCTGGATGCAAGCTCGGATTTCAACTCCATCCTCAGCACCTGGGATGAGAGCAACAAAGAAAGGGACACCAAAAACACAGAGAGCATCGCTTCACGTCAGCAACGTTACAGAATATTGAAGTATGTTAAAGACACGTTAAGTCACTCGCATTTTCACATGAGCTGATAAACTTTGAGTTCAGCAGTCCTCTTAAACAAACAGCCTTGGCCAAACAGTAACAAGCTAGCTCGTAAAGGTTAGCTATCTTGTCATGTCCTCACAGTCCCAATCCTCACAGTGTGGTAGTTTGTTTAAAAACACGAGGCAGACTTACCTAAAGTAACTTTCCGGCTGTTCAAACTTAGTTCGTCCTTTAATTAAAAAAACGTCATGGTAATTCTGGTGTAAACATCGGAATCATTATAATAACACTCCTTCCGCAGTCGGGAAGTCAAAACAGCAAGTTCGGTTTCGTTCGCAATCACATGATGACCATGATGACGCACGAGTCACATGACGTTTTCTTCAGACGCTGCAACAAATCCAAAGTCTTTTGCTGCTGTCTCTCTTCTGCTCTTGGTCAACAGAGCTGCTAAACTCATCATACACACAGTTACTGTTTAATAGACGGTCAGACGGGTAAGATGGCGTTGGCTGAGGTGAAATGTTGCTGACTGTCTGGTCGCTAACGTGTCAGTGCTGTAACGTTACACATTATGAGGCAGCTCAGCAAGCTAGCTAAACACTTCCTCAACGTTTTAGATGCTTGGTGTTGTGATAAGCTAACCGTTGTGACAAAGAGGTTGAACTGGTTATTTCCATGTGATAGAAGTATGAGATCCATCTGCCTGATTGATTGGTGCCTCTTTTCAGGCTTTGCACATGGAGGCAGAGGGGCTGGAAGATGAAGGACAATCGTCCCAGAGTGAACTTCCACACAGTGAAGGTATGTACGCTGATGCCTCACCTGATCTCTGCTGTCTACACCAGTCTACACCATATTTTTTAATCATTGTACAATTATTTACCATACCATAACACAACTAACTCTGCAAACAAATGACTAGCACAAGTTGTCTACTGTCATAAACATGGGATTTTTTTTCCTCTTTACTATATATATATATTAAAGTGTTTTCACCTCAAACTTCAAACCCCCAGGTTGTAACGATTGTAATTCTCCAAGCCCAAGTCGACATAACTGTGACTTTAGAAAGCTTCTCAAGAGCCACAAAGAATATTTCACAACCTATTTGCAGCCCCAGCCTGCAGAACTCATGATGATTAAACTCACATTTATTAGTAAAAACAGTGTGTGCCCTGTTAATGCTTATACTGAGAAACAGAAACTAACAGAAACAGACCCAAGTCATTCGTAAAACAGAATAACAGACAAACAAGTTACAGGCTCAGTCAGAGCAGTCGCAGACAGATAGGGGTTGTTTAGGTAGAACAGCTATGAAATTACAGAGAGGTATACATGTTTTGATTTTTATGTGACATTGCAGATTATTTCATGAGGTTGTTCATAGATCATATTTGGCACAAGGTCAGGAACATCAACCAAGGACTGTATTTTCTTTTTTGTGAAAAATAAATCAAGTGCAGTTTTCAGCCCTTTTTATGTCAGGGACGTGACCTACTATAGATCACTGAAAACAATGCAATCTTGTGCCTTTTGTGAAGATAAAACTGCCGTCGGAACGCAAAAAAAAGCCAGATAATTGGTTAAATTATGGAAGGACTTTTGTGACACAATGCTAAATGCTATGCATGTTTTATACTTAAATATTTGACAGATCTCCAGTTGGCACTGCAGGAATCACTGTGTCTGGAGCGCTCAACCCCTGTAGAGAAAGTGTTTGTGGATAAGAAAGCGGTTGACAAACTCACAGAGGGATTACTCTCTCACTACCTACCAGATCTACAGAACTCTAAACGAGCCCTCCAAGAGCTCACGTGAGTATTACTTACAATTTCATGACACATTACTGCAACACTTTGTAATACTCTTGTCGCCAGTATTACGCCACCACAACATTTTAATAAGCTTTGTCTCAGAGGGGAAAACTGTAAAAGTGGCAGGGTAGTGGGCTAGTTTATGTCGGTTTAAGTCAAACTGAAGATTGTGGTCTCTGATTTCAGTGATACGTTTTGCCCCAACAGGTTGAAGTTACTGATTAGTTAAGTCATCTGATGAATAAGCAAGGTCTTAAAAGTCTGAAGGTTTTCTTTTCCATGTGACTTTTTCTTCCATGCTGATGTGGAAAAAACTATGGGATCAAAGAATGATCATAGAATATAGACAGCTGATGCTCTAAGAGAATCTGACTTTAAATACGCTTTGTAACCATGCAAAGTTGCTTGTACGTTATCTTTTCAATTCAATTTTATTTATATAGCGCCATTACATAACAAAAGTTATCTCTTAATATTTTAGTTGTGATAATAAGTTAATAAGGCCTAGAAGAGTAAATAAACCAGAAAATATTCACATTTGAGAAGCTGAAATCAGAGAAATTGGATGTTTTTCTTAGAAAAATGGCTCAGAACGATTAATTGGTTATCAAAATAGTTGCCAATTAATTTAATAGTTGACAACTACTCTATTAATTGACTAATCGGTGCAGCTTTAGTAATCATGCATCAAGCAGAATATGTTCATTATAGGAGTATCTGCCAGTGAAAACGTTTCAACATGCTGACGTTCACTTGCATGTAATAAATCCTATAAAACAACCTGTACTGTCTTTGACAAACATGTAACATTCGGTGGGACAGATGAATGACGAGCATATATTAATAATTTCTACCTATTGACTCTGTCAGAAGTTTTGAATAATGCTTTGGTGCACTTCATGACGTTTATTTCTTACTCTTCATTTTTGTCTCAACCAGACAAAATCAGCTGATACTGTTAGACACACTGGACCAAGAAGTTACCAAGTTCAGAGAATGTAATGCCTTACCGGACCTCAATTCACTGGTATATTTTGACTGAATTATAATCTAATGTGTGCTCATGTTGCTCTTGTTTGTACTCTACACCAGCCAGCAGGAATGTTTTCTAATACAGTTTGTTGTCTTTAGTTTACAGAGGCAAAGGTTTACCACAATAAACTGGTGAACATAAGGAAAGAGATGATTATGCTCCACGAAAAGACAACTAAACTAAAGGTATCTCTCATTTCAGTCGGCCTTAACATGAGTGTTTTTCAAGCATTAATTTAGTTGATGCCATGCTCAAAGATAACAAGCAGATATTAGTGGATGAGTGCAAATTAAACAGTGCATACATTGATCAAATATTCGCTGTTGTTTTCTCTCAGAAAAGAGCTTTGAAACTGCAGCAACAGAAGCAGAAGGAGGTGCTGGAGAAGGAGCAGCAACGTGAGAAGGAGCTGGAAAGAGAAAGGCAGCTTATTGCCAAACCTGCTAAACGAACGTAGGATCCCCAAGTATGGTTGGTCTATTAAAGGTCCATACAGTTGGTTTTGCATGTTTTAGCCTAATTATTATAGATCTGCTGGCCATATGTTACATTACTGCTGACCATTTTCCAAAGTACAAGTATTTTAGATTTGGTATGTCTTTGTTTCAGACAGTATTACTGAAAGGACAGTAAATGTCCGATTCATCTCATCTCATTTTCAGTATTTCTGCTTTTTTTCTTCTTCTTCATAACATGCTTGACTTTAGGAATGTGTGTTATCTGGAAGCTTAACTCCGGTTGTTCCTTCACTTGTATGATGATGCTTACCCATCTTCATACCTATACTGCAATAGGAAATCATTTTTAAATATGAAAGTGTTAAACAGTATTTATTGAAAGAAATGGAAAATTGGCTATCCACTATTTAAGAAAAATCCACAGAAAATCTGTTCTATGCTTTGGAAAATGGTTCTCTAACTAGAAAGTATATGGGCAAAAACTTGCAAAAATTCCGGTATGATCCTTTTTGTCAGTGCCAAGATCACCACAAACCAAAGACTAAATCATCAAATGCTGGTTCTTCCCAATATCAACCTCTGTTGACAAACACAAACCTGAACACTTACGTGAATGGAAAAAATACTCAAAGAGACTTTTACAGCCATCAGACAATGACCAGGAGGAGAATCAATGCTTTTGCTGCCTTTTGTTAAAGATAAAGTGTTAATATATGTTCTTGCTAGAGTACTAAATGTTATTGGTGTGTTGTTTAAATCAGATAGGTCTGCACTAAACTTACTTGATGGTATTTCTGGGGTACAGATAATTTGTTAATTGATGATTATATACAGTATGTACCAAACTTTGCCCACACCATGCACAGCATCTGTAAATTTGTTAACAGACCTTTCAAAAGGCTTCTATGCACTACTTATGCCTGGAACTCCACTGTTTGTACAATTAATAATAAAAGCAAAACAAACTGGTTTATAGTAAAGTGACTTACATTTTCTGGTTTTTGTACAACATCTTTTAAGTCGTGCACTACAGTATGTGTGAGCATAAGTGTCCACTGCTATTCACGGTTGCAGACATGTAAAATGGGCTTCTCAAGTGTTGCATAGGTGAGAGACATTTCTTCATGTCTATATCATGGTGCAAACCTCGCCCACATGCACGACTATATGAACTGTAATAAGCATCTCAGTCCACCAGGTGTCAGCAGAGACCAGAATTAATTTCACCAGATCTTGAGATATGATGGCCTAGTGTGTTCTGCAGGGCTTTTTTTGCTTCATCTTTTCTGCATCAGCTGACGTAACTGATTAGCAAACTTACAACCGGAGAGGAATATGACGATGGAACAGTGGACAATGAACAAGTACTTTTTTGTGAGAGATTTGGGTTTGATTCCCACTGTGACGTATCCACCAATGTGTCCCTAAGCAAGACATTTAACCGCTAGTTGCCCCAGAGCTGTATGACCTTTAATATATATAGCAATTGTAAGTTGCTTGGATAAAAGCATCACAGTTGATATGCAGTAATATCTAATTAGTGAGTTAATCCAGTGAAATATTTGGTTTTAATGAAAACCTGCAGACTGTATGTCTAGCATGCATTGCACACAACTTTATATTTAGGATATAAACTAGTATTTCCGGTCCTCGTTCTCTGCTGGCTTTTCATTACACACATCTAACAAGGATGGATAACCTGATGCCAGGTGATCGTAGTTAACTGCAAGTAAAGAGCTGGTAGAAAGGAGCACCAGGGCTGACCCTAGTTGGTTCCGATATCAACCTCAGCGTCTCCCCCCACAAACCTTAAATTGTCACTGAATTGGTAAACACCGGACAGATGTTTACAACAAACAATGTGTCTTTTCACACACATTTTATAGACTATTGTCATGTGCCCAGCCATACAAACAGGAGTTTGTTGACAGAAAAGTAGGTTACATTCCTCTCTAGCCACACAACCATGTGTCTGTTTCAACCCCTCCAATTCACATAAAACTCTAATTTTACACTTACTACTACAGCAGGAAACTCAGTCAAAACCAACATGGTCTGGTCCACCCCCGCCCAGTCCCTTAGAGCGGAAACTGCACCACAGTGTGGCCATGGAAGGGTCCAAACTTGGAGAGGGGCAAACTGATTCCACACTGATGAAAGTGAGGCAGTGTAGGGAAAACCACATTTTGAATGTAGTTATCAGAACCTTGACTTTGGATTTTGTTTGACATTTTTGACATTTTTTGACAAAATACAGTGGTTCCATATTATGAAGGCCTTTTTCAACACTAATTACTGTTAGTTTTCTTCATTTTTCTGAAACTGGGTCAGTGAAATGTGAAGACCAAAAAAGGAAAGGTTCTACTTGGGTTTTTCATCTATAAAAGTTTGGCTGGGGCTCATTGAAAGCAAAGACATTCCTAAAAACAAAAAGAGAAATCTTGTAAGTGTAATTTTATTCATTATTATCAGTCATCGGTCTTTTGGCACCATGGCATTTTTATGTATTTTATAGACCTGAAATGAGCAGATCCTCTTTTGTGTATTTTGGTGATTTTAAATGAATCAAATTAAAATAATTTGCGAATGAAGCGTAGGAGCAAATAATAATCTGCTCAAGGCCCTAGAAAGGCTTTGGCTGCCTCTTGGATCTCCAACCACTGAGAAAAATACATGATAATTGAATAATTGAACTTTACCAACTGAACAGGCATCTACCATTAATTAATTAATACTTTGATTGAACAGGGCTCTTTGATTGAATGGGGAGTGGCCTATGAGGCTTCAGAGGTAGACAGCTCAGTGAAGCAGTGGTTTCCGAGGCTGAGCCCTAGTCCTCCTAGCATTTGGATTTAACTTGTGTCTGCTTTTAGAAATTTGGCCGTCGGGGAAAACACAAACCCCCCTTCACAAAAGCCACAAGCGAGTCACAGACATAGAGTAGCAGCAGCAGATGATGTTGTATAGTGGACAGCCTTCCTGTCTGAGTAAACAGTGATTCAGGCGGGTGAGGAGTGGGAGGCTGTGGTCTGCTTCAGACTGGCAGCAGGCGGGCCTCTCCCAGACCCACCATAACAGGATATGGTCCTCGTGCCCACACTGAGGATGGTTGGATTATGTTATTATTTCCTTCAGGTTTTACCATTTGGTTGGAGTGGTAGTTTTCATGCACGCTGTGTACCATGTGAAGAGCTGGACTTAAGGTTCTGGAAAACATATCTCTTAGTGGTGTTTTTGACCAAAGTGACAGTGAGTGAACTTACTTTCCCTTCTCAACCAGGTCTTATATAACTACATACGCAAGTCTGGATGAGTGGGCATGGAGAACATTAGTAATTAGGTTTTAGTGACTCAACAGCTGGTTCTGAGGAGATATTTAAGCACAACAGTTTATCACGTAACCACCACATTTTCCAAAACAATTTTAAATGTCTAATTTATTTAGATCTTACAGAACATATAGAAGTAACTAAATATATTAACCCAGAGTTTTATGTCAGTGTTTTCATTTTATGGTACTCTTACTCTTGCAACATTTATCACAAATTATGATAAACTTGTAAATTATCATGCAGTATAGAAATAAACAACGACACATAAAGTACTGTAGTTAAAAGAGCTTCGTCTTAGCATGGCTGGATTAACTCCAACTCTATGAAAAAAAAAACATGGCCCCTTTGACTGATACATTAGTATTTATTACATTATACTGTTAGTTTACTATAAAGACTGATGCATCAATGTGTAAATACAATTTAGTTTCTCTAATCATTTACTTTTTGTAAATTATTGGATAAGTTGTTTAATGTTTCTTGTTTCTTGGTGGAACTGCTAACAACTACAGAGACATCTAAAACATGACAAGGCGCCCCGACTTTGGTTTATAACTCTTTTTATAAACCAAAAGGTAGGAAATCAGTGGTTTAATCTTAAATGATATAATGTATTTTAGAAGATTATTACATGTTGTTTTGTTTTGTTTTGTCAAATCTTAATCTGGAAAATGATTACAGCTGTCAAATGAATGTATTTAAGTGCAATATTTCATGGGGTAGTAGTTTAAAGCGGCACAACATGGAAATGCTCAAGTTAAGTACCTCAAATGTGTACCTAAGAACAGTACTTGATTAAATGCACTTAGTTACACTACTGGTGAAAGAACAAAACTGACATAATAAAAATTGAAATTTGATTTTGACAAAGGGCAAAGAGGTCATGTAGCCTCTGTGCCNATTTGTAAAAAAAAAAAAAAAAAAAAAAAATTATATGAAATTTAAAAAAGCAAAATAGACACTAAAATATTAAAAGTAGGTATTAAAGCAGGAGGCACCTTTAAGCCCTCATCATGTCAGTACAAACAAGTTGACACAGTAAGCCAGATGCTTTCGGGGCCCCTGGGGTTCTAATTTGCTTCTTATATGTTAATGGTTCTGTAGTAATAACCCATAATAGAATATAGCCTCTGTAAACACTTTACTTTATTTCAATAAGAACTTTTACTGCGCTGTAACTTGTAACTGAATATTTTTAAATTGTGGTATTGCTACTTTTACTGAAGTAAAGGATCTAAATTGTTCTTCCACCACCTATGTGTTGCAGCAACAGCAGTGAAATGTGCACAATATAAGTGTCTCATGCCCTGCATGGGTTACACAGTGTCTTGTTGTGTCTGTTCTGTGGTATAATTTCTCCACTCAGCGTAAACACAGACAGAGCGGGGGAACAGTAGGTGAAAGGCTGTTTTCACATCAGCCCTAAAGGTGCGGCGTTAACCCCTCTGAGCCCTCTGTGATTGGCTTTAGAGGGTCGCATTTTCATAACAAGTCCTTACATCAACCCTAATGCTCACAAAAGGTTTTATGGCACAAAAGGCTGGTTTCATGGGCTTCTTTTAGACTAGTAGTAAAAGCAGTAAAAATAGAAACAAGTCATAGGCTGAGAAGGAAGCTTTGAAGGGAAGCGTAGTTGTGGCAGACGGAAAGGAAGATTTCATTAAATGAATGTGCCCTGTTGTTGTTGTTTTCTTTGGTTGGGTAACAGAAGAAAACAGGAGGGACGTATGTTAAAGGACGCATTGCAAAGCTGTGAGCGAGACAAAGAAATTGTTTTCAGACAAGCGGCCACAGAGTCAGTCACCTCTACTGCCAGGATGGTTAGTGGTTGCACAGCCGTGTCCTGTCTGACCTCTGTGAGGAGGAGACGTGATAATCCAAACCTTAACTGTATGGAGTTGAGGTCTGAAGGGAGGATTTATAGTGTTGTTTATATGCTCTATTTGAGTCAACCACAGCAGACTGTTGCTTCCTCTGCTTTTTGGATGCACTGGGGAGAGGTGTGTTTAGGAGACAGAGCACGAGATGGGAACAGACGCACACGTACACCCATGCAGACAGAAAGGCAGGCAGACACACATTTGCAAACATACACAAACAAGATGCAGTAAGAGCCAGTACAGCAACCCTTATGGTTTGTGTGGTTTAGAAAACTGCAGGGTTTGTTGTTGTCCATAGGCAGGTATCAGATTAATCTATCACCATGAGTCTATGAAATATTGTATCTTAAAATAGTGAGTACACAGTTTCCTAAATTCTGTAAGTTAGGACCCACTTTGCAGAAATAAACTGTTTTAGCTTATTGTTTTTATCTTTAAGATTGAGAGCAGTCCCTGACTAGTCCATGTAATTGTTGCAAATAGTAAGAAAAGCCACAGAAAAGTAAAGTATTACAGAAGTACAGTCAGTAAAAAATATGCAGCCATGTCTTAGCGCAGATCTGAAACAGTCCAGCCAAGGGAGGCCTTGCCAGCTCAGTCACCGTTACATAACTGCTTATCTCTCGCATACAAGCCTAGGCTGATCATCTTGCACACATTGGGAAGGAACACCCTTTTTAAAGCGAGTTAGCTACCCTATGAGGAAATAAACACCATCTCTAAATGATTTTTGGCATCAAAGTTAAGCATATTATGACAAACTGTTAAATGTCTGCATTGTAAACAGTTGGGCTTCGGTGTTTGTTCTGCTCCATACTAAGCCCGCAGGAAATTCCCAAGATGGATAGGATTGTAATATGATCTTCCACTCACAATCTCGCTCTCTTCCTTTCTCCCTATTTCTCCCAATATACATAAACTGTATATTTTTAGCTTGTGGTTTTAGAGCCATTGAATGAATACATATTGTATGAAGCTCTGGTTAAACAATGACAGCAATCACAAGACGAGCTGGGCGTTAAGGCAGATTCATACACATGAAGCAGGTAATGGTCTCAATGTGTCAGAGAAGAAATGGGTGGAGTAAATACTGAGAAAACATTTGAAACCACAAAAATGCATAAATATGACAATAAAACCTCACTTATAAACTCTAACTGAATAACTGAAGGTGCACTGAAAGAAACTGCTCCATAAGACTGTTCACTCTCTACCTGTGTGTGCCCGTGCTGTTGCTGCAGAAACGCTGATGTGTCAATAATCATGCAGTCTGTCTGGAAACAGAGAAACCCATAAGCGCTTCTTTGTGCTCAGTGAATAATACAGCACGTGCTCTCTTCAAACCTCAGTGTAATAACATGTGAGGATTGTTTTATTCCAGAGTGACACATTCAGCAGTGGGAAAACAGTGACCGTTAAATGGAAAATCTGTACGTTACAGCTCTAAAAATATCAGTTTCAAAAATATAATAATATAAAAATATCACATTTTATTTTCAGAAACAGGTTATTTGAAAAACAGAAGCAGAATTCTTTAACTAAAATGAATACATAACAAATCAATCTTTTAAGCTGTAACTATACTGGATTATACACACAAGTGCAAGAATCCTCATACAGAACTACAAAAGGGGGAAAAGGACTTCACATATGGAGNGGTACACACAGCTCTGACCTACTTTCACACATGCCTATAGTAACATTACATAACATGTGCTTTTAGTGAAGAAAGGACAGCGTGCAACAGCTTTCACTCCCTAAGAGGAGTCTGACACACCCTTGACTCAGATAGTTCCAGACTTCTATGCTGAATTTAGATTTATTTCATCAGCTGTTTCCATTACAGAAAACATGCACAATATTAATGCCTTCAGGTTAGTTCAGTTTAAAACTTCTTAATTATGCAGTCAAACATTAAAATCTGTCTACAGCTTACACATACACAGCAGCCCTTCTAATGTATTACATTAACTACATTGTGTTTACAAATAAAATAGGAATGTAAAGATGAATTATGTATGCCTGCAGCGAGAAGACATTAAACATTTGCAACCAAAAAGGTTACCGCAACTTCATGGAGAATGACAAATTGGTTGACCTTATTTATTGCAATGAAGCATGTCTTTTCAAAGAAATGTCTTTGCATGTGGGATTAAACTACTTTAATAGTGTCATATACACGATCTATAGTGCCAAAAAAATATTGGTGTGGGAGTGACATGGGGTTGTCCACCATATTTTTTCCATTTGCTCTGTGATGGTCTGCTTGCATACAGCGATGAAAATTTCCTAACCAGAAATTCTGAAAATCTTAGCCTCATTTACAGCAACAAGTACCCAAACTAATGTTTAGCAGGCTTTTAATGTTTGTACTGCATGTGCTTTGCCAAATGACATTAACTCTGCATTCTCCTTTGTAAATTATATTTACCTCTACTTGTCGACCTGATCCGTTATTACATGGTTATTGCTCTTTAGAACGATGTATGGGGACCTTTGAAGTTCATTCTGAAAGAAACACTTCCAGTGAAATAACCCATGTGGGTCTGAATTTAGATACGAGTTGCTCTCGAAACCTGAGGTCACTTGGTTCAACCTTGTGATTCCACTTATCACCAACACCAACTGTTGCCCAGGGCTGTGAAGTGTTGAAAGTGGGACTATTTTTGAAAACACCACTTTGCAAATACAGACTTCACACAAGACTCTTCACAATTCCCTAGTTACACTTTGTTAATTTCAATTTGTAGTACTTTCAGTCTAACAGATGAACAGCAGGCACCAGCCCCTTAAAATAAATCCCAGGAGCACAGAATTGGCAGGAGGATCATTTATTGACATACACAATTAAGTGCAACCATCCTCTGAACGTATCCCGTCAACTCTCTTTGGAGTGTAGGCTGTAACAAAGCAATAAATATGGTAGATATAAAAACATGCCAGCATTTGCCGTCAGTTAAACATTTACATAAAAATCGTAGCAGTCAGCTGAATGAGCTGCCAGGTAGAAACTTAAGGCAAGGCGGTCTTCTGCTTGCAGGCTGATTATATGCTCCTTTTAGCTGATCGTATGACCTGCAATAAAGAAAGGAAACTGTTCAGAAAGTCACATTTGGATATGAGATTATTTTTTCTTAACAGTCAAGATGCTTTGTGTACCTTTGTTTGTTAAAGAGACTTCTGGACGTTATTCAGGATGTCGCCATAGACAAAGTTGAACAGCTGTTCCTTTGACTTGGTTCCATCTAGCTGCACTGTAATAGCATACATACAATTAACAGAAGAATCTTTCATCTTTAATTATGAAAATACAGTTGCATGCAGAGTGATGGGAACAAACAAACACACTTACAGACATCAACATCTGATGCCTCCATGATGTTCTTGTGTTTCAAATACATGGGCCAGACGTGGCCATCGAACAGGCCGGGGGGGTCTGGCACCGCGTAGTTCCTAGAGCTGCAGAGAAAACACAAATTACATACAGTCATAAGACATTAGCACAGACTAGATTACAAATTGCAGTTAAAAGCGGTGTCTGAACACTGCAGCACTTACCACCTCCTCTTTTTGCATTCTTCATATGGGATGGAAATAAAGTAACGTTGGTTCAGCACGTCGATCAAAGGTCTGCAGGGGTAGAGACAAATTAATTCCATGGGCCTGCTGGTGCCATTTCTTTCACAGTGAAACACTAATGAGCACACGTTCTTACCTGTAAGTATAAAGCAGAAAGCCCTCCACAATAAGGATGTGAGTCTCCTCCTCCTCCTTATGTTCAGGCTTTGGGACGATCTCAGTGTCCAGGGTGTTATTAACGCCATGTGACTTCTCAAACTTCACCGGGTTATCCAACCAAGCATAGATTGTACTCATCATGGCGTCCATGTCCAGAGCAGTAATGACTGAGGAGCAAAGCAGGGAGGAAGGATGGAAGGGGGGAGAAAAAAAAAAAAAGAAAAAAAAGTAGAAATGTGTAGAAGATTGCAAAGTGCAAGTAAGAAACATGTTCACTGTTCAGGTCTGTCTATAATTCATGCTTATTACAAATGAAATGTTACAGCAGAAGCAAACACACAAATGCACACACACAAGCACACAACCCTTTCATAAAAACCCAGGCTTACCATCGTACTGCTTAAAGCCATCTTCACCAACTTCAATCTGATCTTGGGGCTGAAACATACATTGATAAGATGTACCCAGGTACATTCCACTAGTGCTGCACTCTGCTATATGGAAGGCTCTGGTAAGGGTTGTAACAGACACTAGACCAAACTATATCTAATATAGTGTTAACACCCCACCAACTTGTGTTACTATGAGCTATCTCTTTGGTTAATAACTATATACAAAATTCAAAGAAAGGTGTGTGTATGTGGCTCACCTTGAAGAAGTCATCCTGATGAACCACACAACAGTTGGGCAGGTTCTTGATCAGTCTGTTGGTGAGGGTGGTTTTCCCTCCATTGGTTACGCTGAATGGAACAAAGCAATAAATGCAATGAAAAGGTGGATAATGCAGCCCACGTGGACATTTGTAAAGTTGAAAGATTAATGATTAAACCAATCACATATAATATTGTATCTGGAACCACCATTTGATAGTGCAGCTAAGATATAACTTTAATATTTTTTCAGGTCACATATTGTTAAATTTATGTAATTATCCGTGACATCCGGTTAGTTGTCACTGATTTGAAAAAGAAACGATCCGTTTAAACCATAAACAGTCATGGGTAGAGCCATTTATAGTACAAAACCCTGAACATTTATACATTTAATGGATTCAAGGCAACAATATCTGTAACGTTACCGTGTCAAAAAAAAGGGTGGGTCAACTGGGCATATGGTACTTTATGCTCATTTCTATGACATGCTCGTCCTCGTTAGCTTTAGCTCTGTTTATTGATTACCAAATGGGCTTAAGCTAAGTGTTTACAAAAACTGTAAACGTTAGAATAGACACCAACGTATTTGGTAATTCGACAGTTGTTTCAACAGTAGTACAACAAAAAAGGAAGCAACAATTTAGCGGATATCATGCCCGCCCTCCCCACGTGTGCCGGGCTTTTAGGGCCTAACAGCACGGTTAGCACGCTAGCTTAGCTTAGCTCCTTAAGAACTCACCCTCCGATGCCTATGATGTACTTCATGTTTTCGGTTGGTCAAAGCTGGTGAGAAGTCGCCGAGAGTTCAAACGCGTCAATAAACCGGTTCAGGAACACAGTGATCAGACGGGAAGAAAGCTTAAAAAGAGAAGGTTGCAACAGGAAACGTCAACTACTTGATTCCTCCATGGCACTTGAATTAAGTGGGTTAAGAGCAGGGACGTGGTGTCGCTCGGACGCGGGCTTCCACCGAGAAAGAACCGTCAGTTGGCTGCAACGTCTACACATACTACTGTGAGCTACGTGATTGGCTATTTAAACACCTCGAGCGGCACAGAAAAACCAACACAACCAATCAGGAGCGAGTTTAACCGCAGGTCCATCCCCCTTCCTTTCTCCGCTCACCCCGCCTTTGTTGTAGCTTAACCCATGATGTAATTTAAATGTTTCATTGTGGAAATGCCAGGAACAGGACACAAACATAACACACAAGAAAAATATAAATATAAAAATGTAAAGAGATCAACAATGTGCAAGTATATGTGCGTGTGTGTGTGTGTTTGTGTGTTTGTGTGTGTGTGTGTGTGTGTGTGTGTGTGTGTGTGTGTGTGTGTGTGTGTGTGTAATAGCCTACTAATACATAAAAATGGCAAAAAATATACAGAATAATTAACAAGGAATGGGCAAAAATTCACAATATGAACAATAAATAATAAAGAATGAGTGCAATGTACAATAACACCTGATATAAAATGTGATGCATTGATTAGGGGTTAGGGTGTTAATTTTGTGCATGTTTTTTGTCCCAACAGTATATAAGATTAGCTTCAACTGAATTAAGTACAACAGTAAAATGCTATTTAGATTTTTGTGCCTTTGTATAAACATTCCAATAATCTGAAAAAAATATATTATAACACTCAAAGTGGCCAGTTTCTGTACAATGAATACTTTTATACATGTCACTGATGCTATCCTAGTTTATACATTACATTTATTCATTAAGCTGAAGCTTTTATCCAAAGCGACTTAAAATTGCTATACATGTCAGAGGTCGCACGGCTCTGGAGCAACGAGGGGTTAAGTGTCTTGCTCAGGGACACAATGGTGGATGGATCACAGTGGGGGATTGAACCTGGCTCTCTCACACCAAAGGCATAGTCTTAACCATTGCACCATCACCACCCCATTTTATAGCCCATTTTTTACTTATTTACATCATAAATGCACAACTTTTACTTGTAATTAATCATATTTTACACTGTGGTATTAGTGGTTTTAGAATACTTCTTCCAGTATTGTCATTTGGAGATTTGTCAGATGGTTAGTTTAGTCTACCAACCTTTTTAAGACTGACATGACTCTTACCTAAGACAAAAGTGACAACAAAACATCTTTTTCATCATCACCCTTAAGGCACTGGTAATCAACCTAAGTATTTCATATTCATATTCGTATTTATATTTTTTTAGCAACAGCTTTTTCAACTACATTTCAGTAGGAAATGTTCTGAAATGGCTTCTGTTGTTACTTTGCATAGGTTTTAAACAACATACCATTGTTTTAAAAGAAAGTACGCATTCCTATAGTTTAAATCACCCAGCATTTTATAAAGCAGTTCAACTTCAGCGCCACCTGGACCATGCTACATTAAAACATTGCTTACATTTAACACTTCATTGAAGGCCGTGAAAGCAACTCTCAGTTTTCAAACTTATTCTATACATTCTATAGCAAGAGATATTTACCTTAACTTTGGGTTAAGGTAAATACTATTTCTAGTATTTTGAATTGTGTTGTTGCCAATTTTACTTGAGTTTTACCCATCACTGACAAATGAATTGATGCTACAGACGTGATTAGAAAAGGCTAGATTAGACAGAATATTGTCCACCTAGACATAAAATAAAACCAGCATAAAGAAGGATAATGCTGTGAAAATCTAAGACAGTAAAACAGAGAACATTTTAAAAACATAAGAGAGTACATATTTGCAGGTCATTCTTGGTAGCATTTAACATATGTAATTTACAGACAGGGTCTTTCTTTTTTCTTTTTTTTTACCACACATACATGTTACATACATACTTTGCATTGTGGGTATTGTGCAGATGGCCTGTCAAATGTTTTTCCCCTTATTAATTTTCTGTGGTATCCATTGTTATATTCTGCAGTATTATCAGTGTACACATATCATACCAGATAAGGCTGCCGGTGCTGTCTTAGAAAACAGTTCACATTGGGGTCTAAATCAGAGGCCCAAAAAAACCCGACAACATGTTGATTTCACCAGCGTGCAGCTAACCTCTCTCTGTTTTGTTTTGAAATTTCCCAACCAACACCATGACACAGTTTGCTGAGGTTACACCAAAATGTTGGGGTTCACACCATCGAGAACCTCAACTATGAAGAGGAACTCGCCAAGTGTGGAATTCAGTTCAGCTTGTAAGATTTCTATTCTTAGTTTGAGTCATTCTGTCAATTTCAAATTTCTTGAGCATATTACAAACATTTTTTATTCATTGATTCAGTGTGGTATGATGTCCCAAGGGGGTCAACATAAATAAACTTCTCCACTTCTACCAGTACTGTGGTAAAATGTTTGTATCAGCTGTTTACAAGCCTGATGGATATTTTCCACCAATGTCTTGCCTTCTCATTTGACTACTATGTGAAGTTATGGCAACACTATCACTTTTAACATGAGATTTAAGAAGATACTTTGTACTGAAACCTTGAGTCCGAATCATGTTTTTCATGCTTTCTTGGGATTTTGCATTGCCTAGATGTGATTTATTTTATATACATCTAATGTCTCCTTTACACTTGAAACTCCCCAGAAAGTTACACAAACAATACCCAGTAATATGGTTGAGATTTGGGGCGTCAAATGGTATTTTATTGCCCCATCCTAATATGATATTTCGATTTATATGCAACCTATGCATCAGATTAGTCATGTCCTTTTGAGTTTGAACAAAGCAGATTTGTAACTTATTTGTAACCATGTCTGATGGTGCCAACAGTTAAAGAAATACCTAGACTATGGAAGGACATAGTATGTATAATTACTGAGAGATGCAATACACTCTTTTATCAAGTAAAACAGGAAATACAATGAATAAATACACAATTACAAGTAAAATGCATGCATTCAAAATGTACTTACGTAAAAGTTTGGAAGTATCATCATCAAAATAACTCATTATGCTTCTGTCAGTGTTTTATTAATATACAATTTTAACACTGCATTATTTTTGATGCATTATTATGGAGGCAGTATTTCAGTGTTGTAGCTGGATGAAGTGGAGTTTATTTTATTAACTTTATGGACTGCTGGGTATTTTAATCTATAACAGTTTAAAATTATAATGACATGTTTGTTGTTTGTAAAATGCTAAGCTGAAACTTAACAATAACCATGAGATAAATGTATAAATAATACATTAATTCTCTGGCAATCAATAGGTGGCACATTCTACCACTGGCCTGACATGACCTTTTTTATTTATTAAGACACTGAATGACACTTTTCAGGCAAGATGCTAAAAGTTCTTTATGATCTAAAGTATTTATTTTGTGTGTTTGGCTGTTATTTGATCATATTTTATCACAGGCCTTTATTTTGTTTCAGTTTTGTCAACAAGATGCTGGGGCATTTAAATACATATCTAGCTGTAAAATTACTGTGTCAGCACTTTCTCTTTTTCCATTTAATGCAGAAGCAGTGATTTGCCGTGACCTTTAGTAAATTTCCTTATTTTTGTATCCACTCACACAAATATTGTGTCACATACTTTCAAACATGGGTGTGGAGGTCAGAGAATGAATCTGCTTCCTTTCACAATACTTCCTTGCTGCTACTTCAGCTGTTTTGACTGTCTATATAGGTATTTTGTGAAGGCACATGTCAAAATAGCCCTAATCAACTGCACTGTATAGAAATTCAGTGATGATTCAGCCATGACTTCACAAGTGAAGATTTTGCCACTATGTTTCCTGATATGAGGCTTACAAGATCTGGAGATGCTGAATCAGCTACACAGCAAATATTGCACTGTCCCACATATGAATGTCTCATTAACATGAGAGATACTGCAGGTTCTGTACTTCAGTGACTGTACACCAGTTCTCTGATCCCCCCCACCCCCACCCCCTCTTCTCACAGTACGACTGTTACATTTCACCTCAGACTGTCAACAGTCACATTTGTGTCATTCTGCATTCTTCACTTTTAATCTGACTAACTTGTATTTATATGAATGCCATATTTTCTGCATGACTGCAATAACTGTGTAGGAAATCTACTATGCAGTCTGGCCGTGTGATACAGAGGGACGATCTTGAAAAATCAAGGTGCTTATAGCATTGCATAAGTGATGATCAGGATCTAGAATACCTTATACCTTACGTTTCTGTAAAAGTATTGTATTTGTAAAATAACTGAGAGTGTTGATACAGTTTAGTAGTTACTGTACATTTTGTTCTTCCCTTGTTGTTCAAAGCACCCAATCTGACTGCCATCTGCTGGCTGTGCTTAAACCTCCATTTAAGAAGTTTTGGTTCTGTACACTCTCTCTGGCAAGTCTCAAAACAAAACAACAACAAAACGACAGGTAGACACACAAACATGCACTCACACCGTATGGTTCTTTTGGTCTTGAGAAATTAATCTTATCAAAACTTTAGGGTAATTCACATTTAATATTATCAGAAATAATGTGTAATATGCTCCTGTCATAAACTTTTTGACAACATTTCACTCTGCAAAAAAAGACACACAAGTGGAATAAGTGTTTCAGGTGCTTCTCACTAATGCATGTATGTTGCTTGTGTGGGTTACTTCTAGCTCTGAAGGGTAGTTAGGAGGTGGATAAACAAGCTAAACAAGCTCTGCATAAAGTACAGTAGATGCAAGTGAGATGTCAGTGGAATCATTTAGAGGCAAGCAACGTGACACAAGTAGTGAAAAACTTTGATAAGAGGAAGTTTGTTTTTAACAAAGTCAATTCAGCACTTAGAAACATTATTATATACAAAACAGGACGTCATCTTCAACACAAAAGGACTTGGTCATTCTAACTTACATAGTACACTTGATATAATAGCAGGAAATCATTAAACGGGTCCATATGTGAACACTGTCAGGCTGACAAGTTTGTTGTAATTTTGCAATGTAATAAATGTAATCCAGAAAGAGTGCAAAAATTATTGTATACACATTAAGGGTTTCAATATTTGCTTTCTGTATGTTCCTTCAGTCAAAACTCTTAAAAAGTGTTATATGCACAATAATAATAATCTTTATTTATAGAGCACTTTTCAAAACAATGCTATAAAGTCCTTTCACAAGAGCAAAGAAAATCAAACACAGCAAACAAAATAAGGAGTAAGCCTGTGTGACATCAGGGCAGGAAGAGGTCTGTTTCAAATCTCGAAGATCGAGTATCTCCCATAGACTGTATATAAAAAGATATCTCCTCTACTGACGAGGAGTAAATAGTCACACACTGTGGAAAGTAACTGAGTACATTTACTAAAGTTTTTATTTGTATTTGGTTTATTTTGCTTCCTGTCCAGTAGTTGGCGGTAATACACCTGTAAACTACCGCCTACATCAGAAGAAGAAGAAGAAGAAGAAAAGAAGAAGAAGAAAAAAAACAACTCAAGAAGAAGAGCTGTGGCGGACGTGCTAACTTTTCTGGGGAAAACATGGACAGTGATCAAAAATTTAAAGTAAGCAAATGCACGAACCAACGACAGTATTGATGATTATTAAGTCTTTGTTATCACAACAACAGCTTGTTTGTATGATACCCTAATTCACTTTTCAGCCATGCAGGAGACAAAAAACCTCAGAGGAGTTGTCTTCTTGACTCGCCAGGCTGTTAGCTAATTGTCTGTTTAGCTATCTTGCAAGTAGCCAGCTAGCTAATCATAATGTGTATTCTTTAGTGTTAACTTTTAACTTTACTTTCCCAAAGTATTGACCAGTTATTTAGGGTGGTCCGAAGAAATAAAAAGCAAAACATTTTCCACAATAGAAACAGTTAATCAGTTCGCAGCAGTTCAGCAGTCAATACAAGTTAACGTGAGCACGGCCATTGAGATGTTGTTCGACAGGGACAAAACTCTATTGAAATCAAACTTTGAAAATAACGTAACTAATAATAATAACACAACTTAGCATTGTTGGTTTGATTTTCTTTGCATTGGCTATGGTAAACAACATTGTTTTAAATGTATCTATGGCTCGTCTCGTGCTTTTACACGGCGCAGAAACGTTCACATCTCAGTCCTGCTTCTACAAGAAGTAACTCACATTTTAAACGAGCTGCATTTCACTCCTAACCAGAGCAGACAACTAGACTATAACCTTATAAGTAGTTAATGGAAGCGACAGTTGATGCGTCTGCTGTTTGTTTTTATTTATCACTTATTCCTATGTTATCTTTTTCAGGATCACATAACTATCCAGAAAGGACTTAACATTCCTCCTCCGCAAAAATGCAACGATTGCTGCTATCCTAGCAGATTTCATTGTCCATTTTGTTTACCGACTTTTTTTAAACCCTCAAAACGCTCCAGAGCCAGGATTCATTTGAGCAATCATCTAAAGAGAGCCATTTATTTTGGAGGTAAGCATTTTTATGTTTTGAATTTTAAAAAATTAACTGTCAGCAAAATGATGAATTTCCAATTAAATGTATTGTGCGTGTGTGTATATATTTCAGAGTACACAATCCACAGATGCGGACTGGGGTGCAGAAAACAGCAGCATTACCACTGTTTGTACTGCACAGCCACGGTGTTAAGGAAACGAGATTTCACCAATCATCTACCATACTGCCACCAGGCCGAGCAGCGGCGAGCCCAAAAAGGATCCCTGATTCAAAGAGTCGTGACGCAGAGAAGAGCCCAAACCAAACAAGTAATTGCTCCGCCGCTGACCCCTGGGGAGAGTGACAACCCTTCATATGAGATAGTAAGGCAGTGATTATATATAATGCCCCTTACAGTTAGCATTGTCTCCTAACAGTGTAGCTAAACACTAAAGTTAAGGGTAGATTTCCAATTTATTATGTGAGGATGTAATGGTTGTTGTCCGGGTAGTTTTATGTGTAGTCATTAGTTGTATGTGATATGGTGAAACTCCTGATGTGCAGTCATGAGGTGCGACTAGGAGATCTTTGTTTCTAAGGATAGTTGTAGAAAAGGGATTTTATTGCAGAAAGATTTATACATTATTAAATAAACTTACCATATACATCCAAGAAGAGACATTTTTTACTGCAAATGTGTAAAACATGTTCTTTGAATGTTACAGACAGCCAAAAATTTAGAAAAAGATTCAGATTTAGCAAATGAGCATTATACAAGCTAAGTTACTTTGATTGGTTTATTTTGTTGTTTTAAAAAGTTTTTGTCTTCACAGGACAGCGGCGATGACAGTGACGACGTAACCATCGTCACGGATTCAGATGACCAAAACAGCCAAGGAGCGAGCAGCAGCAGCCAGTCAGTGACTCCCTTCATCCCCAAGTGTGACACTACGGGGAAGATGAAGGGGAGTGCGGAGCCAGACTCTTCTAAATGTCACCAAACTGTACAGACAAACTTTGACAAACCACAAGACTGCGATGAATACTACTTCATGAGCCTCGTGAAGATGTTTAAAAAGTTGTCTCCTCAGAAAAAGGCTGACGTCAGGATGAAAATTGAGAGGCTCCTCTTTGAAGCGGAGTTTGAGTAGGAAAAAGGTTTACATACACACACACACACAATATTTTTTGTTTACAATTTATTACACGTTTGAATTAACTGAAAGAAGCTTTTCCTGAAATATTTTTCCATAGAGTCCTCATCCTAGTCACCTCATATTCAGCAGAGGTGAAAAACTGGATTGTTTACTAGCTCTGGTGAAGCATTAATAATACTCAGCTGAGATGCACCTTTGCATTCTGGGCCAAGCACCAATTTGCATGTTCATTTTTAAAAATTTCATTAATCAAAACAAATGTTTTACTACTGACCCATACATTAGCATGCAGAAACCCAGTAGGAGTCTCACATTTATCTGCAGTTTGTCAGCAGCAATCTATTGTGGAATGCAACGCTGCCATCATTTAAGATTTGCCTTTAAACAGCGCTCACAAATCACACTTTGAATTTGTTTAAATTATATAAATGTCGGTTAAATTTCTTGAAGTTTAACTTACTGACTGAGCAACAAACAAAAGGGTGAGATGATTGAACTGGACTTAAGACAGTCTACTCTGGATAAATAGTGTTAGCCCAGCATGGTGCTAATACCTGCTTTTCCTATATCCATTCCTACAGCCACAGAATAAATTTGTTTCCTTTTTATGGACCACACGTGTGTACAAAAACGGCATCATGTAGTAGAGTAGGTCTAAACAAAGGAGTTACAAATGAAAATAAATACAGTTGTTTTTTTTCCTCACAGCCTTCTTGGTTTAAAAAATGTGCTTTTTATAAGTTGTTAGGAAAGGTATTTGTTATAAAAAAATAAATTAGATTTCCAAAGATGTAAAAAACCTTTACTCAACTCCTGCCTTGATGTGAAAATCAGCTGAGGTACATAATACAGTAGAAGCAAACCAGTAACAAAATAATCTCAACTCAAAGTCCAGCTTCAGTCTTCGCATGTCAAGTATGAATGTTATTTTGCAATTGCTAATCTCAATGCATTGCTCTAATGTACAAAATGAGATATTCTGGCAGAAGACAAAATATGAGAGGTAGATATAATAAGAAAATAAAGGTTTACACCTGTCCTTCCCTTTTAACTTGTAATTCCATTAAATGACCGTCAGGGGCTCGTGGTGTTTAAGTTGTATATCAAAAACTGCAGCATCCCTGGTTTACTTTGCAGACGGGGAACTTTGTTGCATGTAATACTTCTCCCTCCTAATGTTTCCTAGCTGTATTTTCACTGTACCCCTATCTNGAATAAAAATTTCACTGTTGATAACCAAGTTAAGCAAAGAGTGATTTTTTTCTCCATGTTAATTGGATGTTTTAGAGGCATATAGAGAGAAACTTATCTAGTACTTCAGAAAAAAAATAAATATAACTGTACATTTTTTAGGCTTTCCTCTTCTGTTAATCATCAATGGGTTTACACTATATTAATCAAACAGCTTGCTCATAAGGTTTTTTTTTTACATACTTTACAGCCCTGACCCTGTAGAAGAGGGGTAGGGGTCTGTCTACATTCATTCATTATCTGGCTTGTAGCAGTAGACTCCATGCTTGTGCTGTTGAGGTGGAAAGCCAAAGCTGTGCACCCCTGGCTCAGAGGGACCACAGTTGGTTCGAGGCCTGGTGATGGGATAACGAACGCTCGCATCAGCCAGCCAGCCAGCGTCACAGTGGTCCAGCCCTTTGAGTTTCCAGGCAGCGAAGAGTTGTCCGACTTTGGTGATCTCTGCTCCGTCCGCCTGACAAGCCCGCTGAGCCTCTGTCAGGTTCATCTTCTGTAAAGGCTGAAAATAGTAGACTTTCCCTTTTGAAAGAAGGGAATTTATTGTGAGAGAACTTTCCACAGGTTAGATTAAATTACCAAACATTTTCATGTTTCGAGCATAGACAGACACCCACTGAAGTTTGTCCCAGAGACTTCTAAATTATTTTACTTTATCTACATTAGATATAGATGGGAAATGTGTGTTACACCAGCAACAACAGATGTAAGTACAGATAAATAGAGAAATGATCCATCCATCCATCGTCAACCGCTTAGATCAAAAGTGCAATTCTTGATACTACTCGTACAAATTCCAAATCATCTAGTCACTTGTGCACAACATTAAAGCAA
>JAPMOB010215847.1:0-34562 GCA_029875015.1 Lepomis gibbosus | reverse complement strand
ATATATATATATATATATACACATATGATACATATTACATGAATATGTAATCATTGCAGTAACAATGTAATGAATGATTTGGTCAGTATAAGTAACATGGTTAAATTTGTACCCCTATTTGGAACCACTAATAATAAAATGTAATATATGTGCTTTGTGTTGACTACACTGACTGCCTCTTACAAAACATTTTACAGACTTAAAATTGTTAATTAGGCATAAAAATGTAAAATGTCACTTAGTGTCTTTGTTTCAGAAAAACTGATGAAGCTAATGCTCCCGTAGTACATAGGTTAATTAACATCAAGTTGTCTGACAACATATCAGGCGGCATAGCTCTTCACTTAGGTCTAGGGATGAAGAAATGTGCAGACCCTCTGTGAGTACCTAGTGTACAGTAATGAGTCTAATTTACATAAACACATTCTGTTTATAGCTCAGTGTTTGCTGATGTGTCTCTTCTCTTAGCAGATGGCCTCCCTGCAGCAGCAGCAGAACTCTCTGATGAGGAAAGTAAAGAGGACTCTCCCCAGCCCCCCTCCAGAGGAGACTCCGCTTCCCATTGTTACTCCAGCACAAATGTACAGCTCTCCTGGCATGCCCCAGAGGGTCCTACCCAGACCTTCCCAAGGAGTCACCAAGGCCGGCCTGCTGAGTGAACTGAAAGCTGTGGAACAAGAGTCGTCAAAGCTCCGTAAGCAGCAGGCTGAACTGGAGGAAGAAGAGAAAGAGATTGACGCCAAGCTACGTTACTTGGAGCTAGGCATCACCCAACGTAAAGAGACCATGGTGAAGGAGAGGGAGAGGAGAGAGATAGCTTACCTGAGATGTATGGGTGATGCTCGGGACTACATGTCAGACAGTGAGCTCAATAATCTCAGGATGGCAGCTGCAACAGGAACCTTTGATGCCAATGGTCTGCTGACAAGGCCCAACACTGCACCATTAAGCCAATTTCCTAATGACCTCAATTCAACCTCCCAGTATCCCTCAACCTCATCCTATATGTCTTACCCATACCCTCAAAGTCAACCATCAACACAGCAGCCAAGCTCTGCTTATCAACAGATAGGTTTCCAACCTCCTCAGTACCCTTCATCCTCTGCACCCCAACCAGGAACATTCCAGCCCCATCCCCCACCAGGACCTGGCTACCAGAATCAGGGAACCTATTCCTCCCGCATGTATGCCCAGTCCTCCTACCAGCCAGACCTTGGCATGCAGCAGCATGGTCATCAGGGCTTTCATCCACCGGGTCAGCCAATGCCAGGGCAGAGCCTTCCTTACCCGAGCCATAGCTCCTACCAACCTGGTCTCTCCTACCAGCCCCAGGCAGAGATCCTTACAGTCCATCAAAGACCGCGGCAAACCTCTTTGGCTGACCTTGAGCAAAAACTCCCCACCAACTATGAGGTCATCAGCAACCCGGCAGTGTCAGTGGCCACATCAGCTCCAGATACCAACTTTGGTTCAGTTTACAGCAATGCATATGGACAATACCGCCCCCCTGAGCCTGGCCTGACTCATTCTGTGGAGAGCCCCACCTCTGCTTATGCTTCAGATGGACTCTACACCTCTAACCTGGAGCAGAATATTCCTCGGAACTATGTCATGATTGATGACATTAGTGAGTTGACAAAAGAAAACACTAGCCAACCTACTGATGCTCTAGGCCATCCTGTGGGAGGGCGGTATCGCAGTGAAAATGGTCCTGCACGTGGGAGTGCCTATGGTAGACCTGAAGATGAGCCTGTGGATGCTTATGGCAGACCAACAGGCACAGCGGGTTACCAAAGTACAGTCGATGGTCGCACCAGCACGACAGTGAGTGGAGGCTCTCCCTATTACTATGATGATTATAAACACACATCACGGAGCAGCTCCAGTAGCCACAAACTCACACCCAAGAATCTTGCCCCTGCAGTAGTCTCCTCTAAACGTAGTAAGCACAGGAAGCAGGGAATGGAGCAAAAGATTTCCAAATTCTCCCCTATTGAGGAAGCACGGGATGTGGAATCTGACCTTGCCTCTTACACAATGACAACATCAACAGGAGGGAGCTGTACCGTTGTGTCTAGATCCAAGAAGCTTCAGGATGATGTCACCTATGGGATGAAGAAGAATGCATATGACCAGCAGAAATATTATGGCACCAGTCGGGAGGGTCTTGAGGAGGACGACCGCATGTACAGCTCTGGTAGGTCCAGGTCTACTGGATATGGTATGGACAAGATTTCATCCAGAGATGCCACAGGCCACAGAAGTAAATCCTACGAGAGGGATGCCATGGAGCGGTCTCAGAGAAGCAGCCGCAGTGGAAGACCTCCTATGCGTAGCCAGAATTCAGAAGAGGAGAGCCCACTCAGTCCTGTTGGGAAGCCCGTAGGCATGGGAAGAGGCTCTGTTATACCAGACGCCCATGATGTAAGGAACCAGTATGGCTCCAGCCATTCATTGCCAGATGTGCAGGACCATCACAAGAAGGACCTTCCCAGAAGTCATGTCTATAAACCAGATGACCCTTACCTCGTAGATGACATGCACTGTGCTGTTTCTGACAGTGAAGGTAACTGGTGCTGAATAATTTGTACTGCCTGACATTCGTTCCTCCCGCCTTTAAAGTGTGCTGGAAATGGACTGCATGCCAAATGTGAGAAGAACGCCATCACTTTGTTTGTCTTGTCTTTTTTATGGAATGTTCCCTGTGTTAAAATTAAGCCAAAAATACTTGTTTTATATTTCTGTTTTGCACGCATCATTTTTTAGTGTGAGGTGATGTCTGTTTTTTAAGTTGTTGGATTTCTCAAAAATGTGCATGGCTCTGGGATTTGGAGCATGTTTTTATTTTGCATGGCTTCAATGTGCATGCTACGCCTCACCACAAAAAACGATTGACTGATATTGTTTGTTTTGGTTTTAAAAAGCCTATCATTTGGGCCAAGAGGAGACTGATTGGTTTGAGAAGCCACGGGAGGCCCGTTCTGATCGCTCAAGACATCATGGAAGTGGAAGTCACTCATCCACAGGTAGGCGTAGTAAACACACCTACCATGATTATGACGAACCTCCAGAGGAATACTGTCCCCAGGATGAGTACAACCAACAACGCCACCCCTCCTCTACATCATCACGGGACCACCGTCACCACGGCAGCAGCTCTGGCAGACACAGCTCTTCTCGCCACTCCTCAGAGGATCCTAGGTCCTCTCGTTCTTCCAGGACACACCCCAAAGACCCAACTGGCCGCTCTGATGGCAGAAACTCCTCATCTACACAAAGAAGGAGCGGTCCAGACTCCCGTTCCGCCCAGGAAAGCCCCCGGAACTCAGGTGATTTCTCTCGAGAATCTGGTCTTCACCACGGCACTGGAGGACGGAGCCAGAGACCCCAAGGAGATCGCACAGCCTCCAGGAGGCAGGAGCCCTCTCCAGCAGGGCCTAAACCACAGCAGCAGCAACCTCCTCAGGGCCATGCTGGGCAGCAGCGGTCCGGTGGTCAGGGCCAGTCTGGGAGACATCTAGGACCTGAGCCAGTTGATAGTACCCAGCAGGCCCAGCAGCAGCATCACCAGAGTGTACAACCTCAGCAGCAACCACAGCAGCACAGTCAAACCCCTCAGAGCAGCCAACCTACAACAACTGCAGGAGTTGGACCTGCACAGCAGCAGCCCAAATCCAGCCAAGTGCCACCACAGGGACGGCAGCCAGGAGTAGGGTCTGCAGCTGGGCAGCCCGCTACAACAGTCGTGAGTATACTGAAGCTTTGTTTTACTTTACCTAATACATTAAATGTCTTTGTTTTTATAATGTGCTACTTGAAAACTCTGTATTGTTTGACATATTGCCAAGATGCTAGTTATGATGACAGATAATAATCCTATGGCTGTGAGTTTTTTTGATTATCTATATTGGATTATATTTTAAGTGTGATTACATTAAAAATATATTCTAATAATAGAAGCAAACATACTGCCCTATCTCCCTGTTTGTTTCTGATTAATGACAGGCTAAAATGGATGCTACACCTGTATCAGCAGCCACAGGAATGAAACCTACAACAGGAGCCCCTGTAGGAGCACCACAGCCCACCAAAATAGCTACACCCCCTCTAACAGGCATTGGTATGTCTGCCTCAGGTCCTTCATTACCGTAAACCACTAACTGAACACAGGCAAACAACAACATATGTGATGGTTATGTTGTTTGGTGTTTGCAGGGTCCAAGGCTGCCCCTGTTGGGATAGGTAGTAAACCTGTAGGTATAGGCAGTGCAGCAGCAGGACAGGCACCCGCTGAAGGGGAAAATGTTCTCACCAAAATCCTGCAAGGAGGGGCAGCAGAGCAGGCTGGAAAACTGGGAGACGGTACAGTCATGAAAAAATAAATGTTTAAGAAACTGAAAAGCTTATTAGATATTTTGGGGGCTAGCAAATGTTAAATCAACTGTTGTTTAGCTTTTGTTTTAATAGAAGGGGTTTATTACTACAGGAATATTCTAAATGTTTGACTGTTTGGGTTGGGTTGGTTTTCTCATATTTGCCTTCTCTTTTTCATTCTCATAGCTTTGACTGGCCTTGGAAAGAAGTTCACTTCATTTTGGTGAACTCAAAAGAAGAGGGCAAGTGAACTAAAGTTTCTTTTTATGAATGTTACCAGCATTAGCAACTCAAAACATTTTACTTTTTCCTTAAACTTTTAATTTAGAAGCATGTATTGATTTAAGGACGGGAGGCAACATATGGCAGCCTGCTTATCAACAGAAATCATGAACTGCTGCCTCGTTGCAAATAACAGATATTTAGGGAATGATAATGTATGTGTATCACTTCATTTGTTAATTTTGAATCACTGTGCTTTTTATTTTTCAGGGTGTGCAGGGTTGAAATGAGATGGATTGGTAGCTTTGTTCTTGAAAAACCTATGAAACTGCATTAAATACATTTCACATTACAGAGGAAGCGAGATCCTGAGTGCATCAGTGAGTATCTCATTAACTCTTGTTAAGTTAAGAGACGGATATTTTTTTGGAATGTTTACTTTTAGGGAGTCTGGCATTGTCTTTATGATAAATATCGTGCCACCTGCTCTACTAAGCGAGTGGAAACCATGTTATTGTAGAAAACTATTTACTTTTGTGACACTTGCATCATGTAAAACAAAAGCAGAACTTGTGCAGTAACTTGTTAAACTTTTGATTGCTGATGATACTTTACCTCACTATTTTTTGATTTTGTTAAGTACACCAAGACTCCAAGCTGTGAAAACATAGGATGCTGTCACACTTTGGTTAATCGATCAAGTGATTTATCAGGTGGATATTTGCATAGATTAGCATAGTTCATGTCTGCATAATGAGAAGACTCAAGTAAAGTGATGACTAATTAAATGTTGATTGTATATTCGGACTGATCCGCTGTACCTTTCCCTTACCCCAAATTACTGAACAGAGCTGGAATCAAAGGATGCCTTGTCAGCACTGAATTCCCCAGACATGGGCGCACGATTGAAGTGAATTAAATAAGGGTGAACGCTTCGTCAGCATAGTGTTACAAGACATGAGCAGAGCACTGAAGAGGCCTAAAAGTAAGTGGATGCCTTGACAGAACTACAGCCCCAGAATAATGATTGTGGAGATGTCTGATGCCTCATTGGACCAATGGTCATTCACATACATCTGTGTGTGTATATGTGTATATGGTCATGAATGTATGTTTGTGTTGCTAGATTATGGGCTGGTTGAATTCAGTTTTATTGTGGTTTTACTTTTGTTTGCTTCAGCATTTTATTTCATTGATTCACTGCTGTGTCAGGTCAGGTAATTAAAGTCACAGTCCGCTTAAACATTCTGCTGCATAGGTGAAAGGCCAAAGCCATGAACAAGGGAGGTTGGATTTAGTACGGTTTACCTTTTGATTCCACACACGTTCAATAATCTGGGCCAAGCATGCTGGACTATACTTAGCCTGAGAAAGCTAACTGTGACTTTGCTTTAATGTCACACACGCAAAGACACACAGGGACAAGAACGTATGCAGGCACACAGAATCATGACTCATGGTAAGCATCACTCATTACATGGTAGAAGGAGCTGATGTACTAATTCTGCTCAATGGAGCAGAACTACAGAAGCGCAAATAAAGCAGATTTCAATGCACTTTATCTAGCGCACATGCTGTGACTTCGACAGGATAAAATTGTGGCTCATTTGAATGAAGGCCTATCATTTAGCTGTCTATGCTACTACACTTGAAGTAAAATCAGTAGCCGTGTCAGCCTTCTCTGTGTCTATGGCCAGTCTCAGGACTCACAGACTGAGAGGGAATGTGGAGATAAACCCGACTCAGTGCTTCTTTGAGCAGCAGGCCAGCCTGCTCAGCCCTGTGGATTACTGCTGATACCGGCAGGCCTGTGATTGGCTGGAGTATTATGGAACATAAAGGAGAGTCTGGTCTGGAGAATTTGATATTGTGCATTAACAATTAATTTATTCATGCTAACATTCACATCTTCACTGTCTTTATTTCAGGAGCACAACAACGGCCAATAATGAGGATGCAGTGACGTGGAGGAGAGAGGGGGATTGGAGTGCTCCTTCCCCTCCTCTCCTAGAGAACGCCTCCTGGGATTTGTGTGACAGTAAAAGGCCTGCTAACTGAAGCACCTGGATATCATGGGAAAAATTCAGCATGTTCGGTGGTGCATGTCTCTTCTTTCAAACAGCTCAATAAAGGAAGCCTCACATCGCCCTCTACAGGGGTTTTAATCGAACACCACTCATGTCTGAGGAGTGCACATCTGGCAAGGATATTTGATTCTACATTGATTTCTTCAGAGCCTTTTCATGCAAAACACAGTGAAAAAAGAAGAAGACAGATTTTCATAGGTTTTCCTTGTACCAAAGATACCGATCATAGCCTACAATGACACCACATACTTGGAATAGACAAGGTGTATCACGGCAATGACAACCAACCAGATGACTCCACCACAATCCTTGAATGCTTGGTTTCTTTGATCTCTACAGTACATTCCAGTATAGGGAATTTGACCCTTTCTTTGAATGTGTTTTTATTTCTCCTCTTTTTGTTTTAATGTCTACAGAATGCTTTGTGTAAACGTGGACATGAGAATGCACGCACAAATAATTCAAAAATGGAAAAAAAAGAAACCCATATCAGTACTTTTTCACCACCTATGAGATGCCACTAGTCATTAGCTGTAGGTTTTTAGGGAATGGAATTACTACCAGTGTGCCCACAAGTGTGAGATTCACACAGATGAGAGGACCAAATGAAGGAGTGGCCACGGCTCTTTATTAGCCATCACAAAGCCATCATTATAGTGAGCCCCAGAGCTGACACGCTCTCTGGGGCTGACTATAAAAAGGATAAAATCCCAGAAGGGACTTTATTCTTTTTATTGATTTGTCTCATCTTTTAGTTTCTTTTCATTTATGCCTGATATTCACTGAATGGAAGAGCCTTATTCAGTACATGTTTTTACTTGTATACCTCACATGTTTTAAAATGTCCATGTCATCATGCATTTCTTTTTACACAACTGTATACTATTGTATGTACATAAAACAAATCAGAGATCTAATTATGTAAATTTGTCATTTGTGTATTTATGGAATCACTCTCCAGTGACTTTCTTTTTTTTGGTTGTGTTTTTCTTTGGTAAAACTTTATATTTTTCACTTTTTATTTGTTTGAATCTGTTTTCTTGCATCAAATAATTTGCTTGTTGATTTTTAAAAGCAATAGCATGCAGAAAATGGTATATAGCACAATCGTATAAATGTTGTTTAAATTAGTGATGGGAAATATCAAACACTTCTGTTGATAAAAAAAACGTAATACAATTTGTCAGAGGGTTTACAACCACAGTACCGTGTCCGGATGTGCATGTTTTGTGCAGAAGCATAAGAGCATGCAGACAGGTACGAACACACTCACACAGACACTCGCTCTCTCTCTCTCTATCTCTTGCATACACATTTGCACGCACATACGTGCACGCACGCACGTACACACACACACACACACACAACACATTCTGCATCCTTGTTACACTTCAGAGCCAAGGTTAATTGTGTTTCCACCGAATAGACCCGTTAACTTCCTGCTGATTAATGAGGTTACCAATTCACCAACAAGATGATCTCACTAACAAGCTGGGCCCACTGCCTCTATTTGTGTAAAGACACACACACACACACACACACACACGCACACACACACGCACACACACACACACACACACACACACACACACACACACATATAGATATAGGAGAGGATGAAAGCAATTATCAATTCAAATGTTCTATGCAATGACTCATTTTGAACCTGGAAGTGATTCAGCCTAAAACAGTTTATTACCATTGTACCATGTATTCACAAGAAAACAACAAAATTGTGAACTAAGATAGTAAAAAAGAAAGGTTCATGAAAATGTTTTTACTTAGCAACTTGTCTCTATGAATTTGAATATTGAACTAGAATTGTTTTTATTTTCGTGGCATGTTTTGACCCCTCACTCCCCACATGGGGGACTTGTTGCCAAAGGGTAAACTGTGTAGACTGTCGGTTTTTGAATGTCCACCATCATGTTGCTTTGAAGCATGGGTTTGCTTGGCTTTGTCTGGCTGTTTGTTAGCCCTCATTCAGTTTTTGTGCGTTTTGGCTGACCTGGGCTCCTCAGTGTTTGGCTTGCAGTGACTGTCCGTGCTGCTATAAACCTGTGATACAGATGGTCAGCACTTTTCATTAATACTTGTCAATGTACATATTGGGTGTCAGTGTAACCTGTGGGGTGAATGGAATGCTCCTATCTGATATTTCATTGTTGATTAAACCACTCAGCAGCCAAAACATTGGAAAGGTGCATGATTAGATCTTATATTCTTGGAAGTTGTACCTGATTTAAAAAAATAAAAAAGGTAAGGCATGATTTTACCAAGGTTTGCCTAACGAACCTTGACTTTTACAGGCCAACGTAGAGAATATTGATGAGCAAAATGTTCAGCCAGTCATTCAAAATCAGGGCATGTCATTTTGAAAGCACAAGTCAGACTGGTAGCACTCGATGAAGCGCAGAAAAATGGGGGTTGCGTAAGAGTGCCTCCCACTGAACAGTGTATGAGATCTGTATCAAAACAAGAGGAAGAGATGCTATCTGGTCGATATGAGGTGCATGAGATAAAACAGCCTTCAGTGCAGCCGTGTGATTGACAGAAAGGCAGACAGACACACATCCTTATTGTAAATATGAATTCATTCTTCTGTACAGCTTTTGAGTTTTGAGTACGGCTGTCATGTGCATCCCCATGCCGTATTTGCTGCCAACTTTTGTGTATAAAAAGAATATTTATTACCACAATAATGAGGATGATGATGAAACTAATGATGATGAATATTATAATTATTGCATAAGCATAGTGTATGTGACTGACTTGTATTGACTGTTTACAACAGTGGAACAAAACACATATTCAGAAACATCCAGTCTGTGTATAGTTTCTATACATATTGTGTTTGTAAAACAAGAAGAAAACACCTCCACAGTAACTGCAGAGTAGAATGCCTTTGTCAGTCTATTGGGGGGTCTTCAATTTGATGGATATGATCTGCAAGGTGATGAAGGGGTAAAGGGAAGAAGCAGTAAAAAATTAAACAAAAAATCTGGAAAATGTCATTCACTGTTGTAAGTGCAATGGGCAAAACGTCAGTCGTGTATCCATTGTGAAACCTTGTGTTTTATTCAGTGTATTCCTGTAAACAGATAGAGTAAATTTTGGTGCATCATGTCAAGTAATGTGATTAATGAAAATATTGACCCTGCAATTTCCAAACAGAGAGAAGAATAAAAAGAAAAGGAATATATTGTGGTTATTGTCATTGGTCTGTGTGTATGTATATGCCATCTACTTTCTTACAGCACCGATGGAGACACTTGGTAAGTTGTGTAGTAGCTCTGCTGCAGACAGCAGAGATCAAGAATTAAGACTTTGAAGGCAACACGACTGCTCAGATAAGACCAGGCTTTACGCGCTGAAGCAGTGATGACTTATCCCAGTGTGGGTGGTATAGAGGAGGCAGGAGCAGCGAGAGAAGTATTTGCCAATGCATAGGGAAAGATGGTGTGAGTGTGAGAGATGGTGTGAGTTTGAGAAGTGTGTTTGTGACGAGTCTGCATGTGTGTATCAGGAAAAGAGCGAGCATTTGAATAATTTGTATTGCTACAAACAATCTCTATTTTCCAGGCAGTTGAGAAATGCTTACCCTGATAGCTACAGTACAGTGAGGTGGTGTTATATTAATATAATATTCAGTTTAGTATCACAACAAAAAAGGAACAAATTCTCACATTTAAGAAGCTAGAAACAGTGAATGTTTGGCATTTTTCATGAAAAGTGACTGAAATGATTAATTGATTATCAAAATTGTTTTTGATAAAATGTATGTAAATTGACTATTCAGTACAGCTTAGTAGCGGCTATTAGCCTCAAGCACAGATGAGGAGCGGTTTAAAGAGGTCTGCTAAACTCACTTCTTTCAAACTCCACACCAACTGATGCTGACTCAGTAATTGATTAGATTTTGAGCAGCTGGAGTTACTCTTTGGTGTGTCACTAACCACATTTGTTCAATTCATCATGGCTTATGCCTCTTTATGGCAGCAGGGTTTTCACCCCACATTCAATTGTATCCATTTGAGAACAGGCATAAACCTTTTTTGCTGTTAGATGAGGTCAGGTGATACATGAATGTCCCAGATCATTTGAAGCATACTGCTAACACATACTGAGACCTTTACTTTGTAGGTGTGTTCAACCCCCTAACACAATGACTGAATATTGGCATGTAGATGTCTTCAGGGTGGGGATTCTTAAGTAATGTGAAGTAATGTACAGTCCATTTACACACTACTTCCTTTTTCATGGCAAAACATCAAAATTTAACTCCACACTGCAGACATGCTGTTAGATGAATCCTAAAAATCTTTGCAATTTAGCATCGCAAAGGTCTTTGGATTGCATGGCCAAAATTTGAAGTTGATCATAATATGGCAGAGATGAGATCAGAGATGGCAGAATTCCTGTTGGGTCTAGAAATGATATATCTGACTTCCAAAGTCCATGCATCTGGGTGAAACACGCCGCAGGGGCAGCTTCAGGCCATTTTTGAGCCATTGTAATTGCAAAACAGGATAGGTACAGGTACATGTATTTATCATTTTACAACACAGGGTTGAAAAATGAGATAACGTTGAAGTTCCTGTTACGCTACTCACACAAATAAACATTTTATACAAATTATATACAGTAGATAGGTGAAAAATAATAAGTCATAGAAATAAAAACTATTTTACATGGTGAAGTGCTGAGAATGAATTAAGGAGTCTCACAGCCTGAGAAAAGATGCTGCAGTCTTGTAGTAAGGCAGCAGATACTTCTGTTTCTCTTGCCTTAAGGCAGCAGGGTGAACAGACTGTGGCTAGGATGGGTGCTATCTTTTAGTATCCTTAAAACTCTACGTAGGCACCTCACTGATGCTTGGTGGTTGGGCACTGAAGATCTTATGCGGTTTTGATCACCTGCTGAGGAACCCTTCTGTCCTGGGCTACACATCCCAAAATACTTTGTGATGTTTCCAGTCAGTATGCTTTCTATTGATCCTCTGTAAAAGTTATGAAAGAACTTTGCCTTCTTAAGTTTTTTAAGCCATTTCAGAACTTACACTGAAGTCATGTGCTACATCCTTTATGCAGATCCAGAATATGTAGTGGTCAATTATAATTGCATGGTCTACACTGATGTATGATTGATACTATTGATGTGAAATTATTCAACTGAACTTTCACCCACTTCTGATGCTAAAAGAAGGCCACTGGTTTCTTTAATGAGGTCAGTCTTTGTACTACGCACTGAATAGCAAACAAAACTATAAATTATCTTGAGATTCATGAAAGCGTGAAACAGTTATATCCAGAGCCCAAGATATGAGCAGAATCTTGGAGAAGAAAGTGTTTGTCTGGATTTAAAAGATCTAGATTCTTATATTTTTGTGGTTAAACCAAATGGAAAATATCAGTTTTGAGAGAGCAACTGACCCTGCATATCCAGCAGTCTTCCAAAGAAGTAAGTTGTAGGCTTCATGCAAGATATATTTTTGATAAAGATGATTGTGACAGAGGTCCACAAAGGTTAAAACACCACTAAAATGTCTCTATTAACTGATATCACCCATCAATGAGAGGATTAGTGCTCTATCTTTGCTCTAACAAGGATTTATTGCTGAACCCTGCAGCAGCCAACTTTAGCATTGGTGGCCAACCTTTAATCCTTCAGTTCTCTCTAAGCATATTTAACATCATGAAATATATAAAAGTACTGAGCTCCCCTCCTCATACACTGTTGGCAGTCACTTACTGTATATTATTTAAAGTAATAGACATTGTTCTGTATTCGCTGCAGGGTTCTTAGAGGCTTCTTTGAGCCAACTCTGTATCAACTCCCTCTGCAGAGCAGGTGAATGCTTGTATACAGCAGTTTGATTAATGGTTTTGCATTGTTCTCAGCTATAAGTTACTTGACCTACATGCCATCTTATTAAGGGCATAAATGTAAGTCATTAAACTGTAAATTGGATGCTTGCATTCATCCATTTCCTGAAAGCCATGATGGGAGCCTCAGCCTCTGAGGATTAACCAGTTATTTTCATCTGTGATGACCTCAGAAGAACATTTTGTGACTCATCCTCAAGTAGAGGAAAGTGTGACATAGCGGTAGAAGATGCATAGAGTAACCAGAAGCAAGGACTGCTCATCCAATTAATTGTCATTGTTATAGCAAAAGTGCACATTACTATATTTAAGCCTATTTCTTAGAATTAAGATGATTCACTGTGTTGTAAGCACATAATGTAATTATTTAATGATGCAACTGCAACACTTCTAGGAGACACCTTTCCTGTGAATACCAAACCACTTCTACTTCTTCCAAGGACATAACAGACCAGAAACCTGATGTAGAAAAGTAATCTAAAAGCAGTTCTTACAAGTGATCAAGTAGCTACTTAACATGACTTTGATGTATTGTAACCACACCACAAGAGGCCAGCAGAGAGCAAATCCAAAACTCTATCCACCCCAATATGTCGAGATCCATCAGTCTGCTGGGCAAAATGACAAATGAATGGGGCCGAGGGAGAACTGACTGCTCAGGTTTTCGTTCCTCATCTATCACTCACAGTAATCTGCTTGCTTGCGAATCCTACAGACTGCATAATCAATACAGAATCCTTTAACAATGAAACAATCCTTTTCCAGGCCTTAAAGCTTTCTAAAGGGTTTGTTTATGGACCATCTGTCTCACCTCAAAAAGTGATCAATAACCTTAAATTACTGTTATCTAACAGAAAAAGAAGAAGTGCGTTTGACTTATTGATTGCTGTCAGGATGTAAAGAGAATTTCAACAAATATAACAAAAAATACTTCTGAAATAAATTACCAACCCCTAAGGCTACTTTACCCCTTGATGGAAGCCATTAATGTTGGGTGGGCTTTTAAGAGAAAATACAATTACATTACAAAATATGAGTAAACTGTGTAAATATCAACTGCCAATTCATTGAGAATAAGAAATCATCAAAACTCAACAATGTCAAGTAATTTCAACAAATAAACAATGTGCAGACAGAAAATTACAGGCGCAAACACAGCTAACAGGTTCAAATGTGTAAGCTTAAGAGGCAAGTATTTCCCACAAGAGTTGGTGGAGAGCAAAATCAGAGGTAAAAGGAGTGTGAGGTCCGGTGTCTAACCCAGCCATCCTCCCCAACCACCTCCTTAATCTGACTTTTCTGGGCCTAGGCCTACTTTGAGCTTTCAACAGTGATGCTAAAGGGCTTCCCAGTGCATTGCAGAATGAAGATGAGGGGATTCCCAGTGCATTAAAAACTGACACCATGGGATTTTTACCAAACGATATCACGACTTGGATATGACTAAGAATGATGAAAAAACAACGCTTAGCTAATTCACATCAACTTTAATTTGTCAGTGTTGTGTTTACAGCTTGTTTCTGATGCCCCTAAATAACCCCAAAAATCTTTTGATCTTAATGTACCAAAATATCATCAATATCCACTCTAAAATATTCAACACATTTATTTTTTTTAATTTATAATCATAAATTATACTCACTGGCATTGCCACTCATTAGGCTAGAACAAAGCAGATGGAAACAGATAGAGAACGATTTGCTACCCTCTGTCAACTGCAGCTGTAGGGATGAGGGGGGGGGCTGCTTCCTGTCACGTGCTGCTTATATAAAGTAGGTAAACTGCACTACAATGGAAGTATATTGATGACAAAAGATTTGAACGAGCACAAAACAAATTCTGAGAACTATTCAATCTGCAAGTCAACATCTGAGAGCACACAGGCATTGATTTGTAAGACCAGGATCACACCTGAGCGTGCAATGCAGATTATGCATGTGCTTGTTTATGAGTCTGCTCTCCAGTCATTTTGGCAGCTTCTGAGCTTGCCAGCCAATAATTGCAATTGGTGATCATATGATTATTTTGGACATTTGATTTATATATTTTATGTTAATCCAACTGATCTCCTTTACCATTGCCTTGTTTATTTATACCAAAATATTGGATTTGAATTGAATATTCTGAAAATGCTGAATTACAAATGCAACCACAGCCCAAAATAATTGTATTATTATTGTTATTATTATTATTTTGTTTGATTTTGTTTTAATACCACATGGATTCAGATTAGATCATTTGATTTATAAGGGCAGCATTTCGCTCAGAAGTGAGAATAAACCTCATTCATAAATGTTTCTCTTATAGTGGTTCAAATCATTTTCTCCATTAAAATCATTTATGAAAACAGAGAAATAACAAATATGAAAATCCTTCATCTGTTTCAGAAAATCACACTAGAAACATACGTTAACATGACACTGGCCAACACAGCCAATATTATATATAGCTAGTAACTAGTTTTAGATTAATTTGACTCTCAGAGTGACTTTGCCACAATGGCAACACATTCAATTTAGATATTTGTAATTTAGTGGCAACATTTCTATCTAAAAATAACATCTTCAAAATCATTTTGATGCTACACTGACTTGTAATAGTGTGAATAGCCTCTGTCATTACTACTTCGGGCTCCCTACGGCTGCTACTGCACTATGTAATATTGGAATCCCGGGCAGGGCATTTATGATGAGAACTGCATAATGCTTTACAGCTCCAACACAACTCTCTAGCAAGCAAGCAATAAGTACAAGAAAAATTATAAAATGTACAATGTAAGTTCTTTGGAAAACGCTAGTTCGGTATTCTAAGTATGGATATCATAGTAGAGGCTGCGGAGAGACCAAAGAAGACTTTGAAGGAGAAAGCGAGGAAGAGAAAAAGGGAGAGTGACCGAGCAAGAGACCAGACGGACCGGAAGAGTAAATATCAGACTGGCTTTTTCTTATTGGCATTAGCTAAAAGAGCTGAAAGGATATAGGATAGATGCTGAGCTGGCCTTCTTGCTCTTGGACGAGTAAGTATTAACTTAATATCTGGCTTGCTGTCTTGTGTTGTTTCACTTGTTTATGTTTGCCTGTGACAAAACCAACCGGAGATTTCACAGACAGAGGTTTAGCCACACGCTACAAATCTGGAGTTGATGTTAGCACACTATCTAGATAACACACTCGGACATCTGTAACATTACTGTAAGTGCTCTTGGGTTGCAATCTGTCTGGCTTTGTTTGGTAACTTGCCATCTAAGTTTCAAGCAAGATGGAGAGCAGCGCTGGTGTTGTGCCGAAGCTCAGCGAGTAGGCAACATAACTGCTCAGCTGCCTCTATGGACACAACAGAGGGAAGAGATCGAAGAGGACGGTGACAGAGGAAGCTAAGAGAAGAAAAGCAAGAGACACCCGGACGTTGGCAAAAGCTTTATGAAAGAAATAGCAAGACAGATAAAGAGCTAGTATTCTTTCTGTGTACACAATTCGACTTGTCAGCAATATTGCTGTCTTGTGTTGTCGTACGTACTTGATGTTAAAATTGTCGACTTGCTAGTTTATTAGGTTATGTAATCCCAACAATGCATGTACAGGTGATCTTATTTACGACAGCAGTGAATTACACAAAAGAACAAACTTACATAATCTTGCTGTAAGATCATACACACACCAAATGCTCATTATCTCCATCTGGCACTTTAAAAAATTCCAATGTCCCACAATTTATTTCAAAAGCAGAAAGAAAGGAGAATGACCCTTCATCTATCAGTTTGAATTTGCACTCTGGGGATTCAGACTGCCAAAAGTGAGCGCTCAAAAAAAAATCTTTAGTCATCTGTAAATTTTTATACATGTGATTGGCTAAAAGCTGAGGGGGCAGTGGCAACAGCATTATCATGAAAAGTGACATTATAAAATGTGTGGCTGGGAAAATGCCACATAAAAAAGTTTTGCAATAAAAATGAATGTTTAAATGAAAATGAATGCCAAAGATGATATACAATTTCATCATAATGAGTTAATAATTTCTCAACCAATTCACAAATCAGAAGAGGCAAAGAGAAAACAGAAATTTCTGGCAGCACTTCAGCACTGACCACATGGCTGTTGTTCGGGTACACAGGAACATATTGCGGTTCAAATTGTGAGAAGAAAGAACGCCAGCCTCTCCATGGCCTCTAATGCCCTGCAAGGGACAAACCAGTCTACCCAACCACCACTCACTTTGTGCATGTTACTGGGATCACATGAAAGCGTAAGTGGAACATAGAGGGGAAAGGTATTCAATAGGAGCACAAAGTGTTTCTTACTGTACCCATTTGCCCTAGTTCCTGTTCCTATAACCTTGTATGTGTGCACATGAGAGAAGGAAAGAGAGAGAGAGAGCGAGTGAGTGTGTTTGTGTTCAGGACACAGAAATGCTGATGCCTATCCTTTGGGCCCTGTCAAGCACACTTAGCATCAGTGTTTACCATGCAAAATAGGAGAAAGTCCCTCTAATTGCAGGAGGCCTGAAGGCAGGCAAGACCAGGAGGAAGACAGCAGCCAGTGGGACAATGTTGTGTTTGTTGTCTGTTGTGTGGAAAAGCCTGAAGGGCTGCCTGTTCGAACACGTGTGAAGGACGTACTTACCTCATGGTGAAGTTACAGTGTGTGTGATGTCATGCGTTTGGATTGATTCATGCTATGACAGAAGTTTCTCTTTCAGAGCTGCTCACTGAATCTGTGGTTGCCCTCAGGCAAATCTGATTTACAGTGTTGGCAGTCTGAGCACCGGAGAGGAGCCGGTTCATTTTTTTATAAAAGACACAATATGTCACTACTTTACTGGTCGCATCATTCTTCCAACTGTTTCATATAAAGCCAGACTCTCTGTCCCAGTTTTGTTTTGTTTACAGTTCAAACTTGAGGGAATAGTTTGACATTTTAGGAACTATGCTTATTTGCTTTCTTGCTGAGAGTTACATGAGAGATTAATACCACTTGGATGTTTTTAGGGTTAATATGAATCCTGGAGTCTTGTCCTTACAGTGAACCAAGACTCCCGGAAATGGCTAAGAGAATAATATGGCACATAAACTCCAATATAACCACAATGTGTAATTTTTACACTTTGATTCTTGCACAGGTTAACAAATGACATATGGCACGTTAATTAGTCTGCCTACTGATAGGTGGACTGTTACCGTTCATGCTAGCTGTTCCCCCCCGTATGAAAAAATATGTCAAGCTAAACAAAGCGGTGTCAAGCTATGCTAAGTGTCTGACTATAGCTTTATATTGATCATATGAGAGTGGTATCCATCTTCCCAACTAACTCTTTGCAAGAAAGTGTGTCTCCATGTGTTACAAGCTTTTATTTCATCTACTCCTGCACACTTGAGGAGTGGGAGCTGTTGGTGTAATTTTGTTTCTTAACTGCATCAGATGTACAATACTAGTGAAGGAGCAAGACATTACAGAACATAGGGCATATAAAGATGAAATGACTTTCTAGCCCAGAATTGAGCCTGTCAGGCTTGCAAATGCTCTTTTCTCCTTTACTAGGATTAGCAGACTACAGTCCCGTTTTACTTTAACCATTCAGTATTAAATTCGAATAGCTTGATACGGGTGGTAACCAAGCGGGAAGTTTCCAGTCTGAGATGCAATGCCAATGCGGATGTCCCAAGTACATTCTATCGAACAGCCAGCAAGAGACAACTCTTATGCTTGAAAAAAGAAGTCTGGCTCCAGTAGAAATAATGGTAAAATGACCCTACTTCTCACCTGATTTATTGCCTCAGTAAACACTTTCCTGATGAGTTTATGGTCTCAATCGCTAGTTTCATCTGTTCTTCAATACAACATGATGTTCATTTAATAAATTATGGTGTCATTTAGAGGAAAATAGACCATAAAAAAGATGCTTCCGGGCAGGATTATCTATCATTGACAAGTCGTTACCATGGTGATCAGTTAATAAGGGTAGAGTGACCCGAGTTGAAGCTTATTAAGAGTTGACTGTTCACGTTATCTGGTGAGTACATTTAGTTTTAAATGTTCACTTAGACAAAATTGTCAGCCCTGTCAAAATGACAATTAATGTGAATTATAGATGCACCTATCTAAGCAAGCTATATAGCTTTGCACACGTCCGGTGCTGCTGGCTGCAATAACTCAACATGGCGGCGCTCTATCGACCAAACTCGAGGCTTCGAAACGGCCGTCCACAAACCAACAGGTGACGTTACGACGATGACGTCGACTTATTATGTACAGTCTAGATGGTGGTAGCCCACATGGCTTGGGGGAGGACTGCCTGAGTCTATTGTGCAGGGCAAAATGCTCCAAAGGACCATACTGCTGCTACCCACAGGTTTGACTACGGATCCGAGTCACATAATTTTGAATTAGGCCTTCCCTGTATTGAAGAGCCGTGACCACATCACAGTGTTACCGGGAAATACTAGCCATAAAAGAGACAAAGAGCAGCTCCAATTAGAACCTAACACGGTCAGTGATTCACGATCAGCACCAAGATGATGTGAAATTCAGTGTAGGCCGCGCTCACCGCATCTCATCTGCCCATCCCCTCCTGCCGGATGCCACTTGCAGTAGTGGTGATGCTGCTCCCTGGTGTGTAGAGGAGGAGAGAGAGCGTGTCCGCTGCCCAATGACAGCGCAGGATGCTGAGAGAGGCTGCTGGGGTGAATGGAGGCGACAAGATGCCGTCTAGAGCGGCGAAGGAGAGGAATTAACGTCGATGAAGGTACATTTGCTTATTTTATTTGACTCACATCTATCCGCGTTTCATTAGACACTTACAATCCTTTCGGGTTTTTTTGGAGCGTTTTGTCAGCGACCTGGTGGAAAAAAGCACAGGCAGGCTATGTAGGTTTTAAAAAAAATCTCCTTCCGTGGTCGTTGATTGCACAGACACAGCCAGTCAGATACCTGAGAATTTGCTTTTTAAAGCCGCGTTGAAACCACAGAGCAGCGCTGTATTTCAAAATAAAGGTTTCAGTCGGATTCCCCACGGCTGGTTAGACCAATGTTTCATTAGTGTAGTCAGGTGTTCGACGCACACCACGCTGGAGCCGTGGAAAATGTAGGCCCAGTGAGCTGTCAGTTGCTCGGTCGTGCTCCCTATGCTGCATCAAATAGGCTATAATTCAGCCTAACGTTGCACAGCAGTCAGCATACATTGAAATAAAAAACAGGGGCCTAACGTTACGTGTAGCCTAACTGAGATGCAACATCTGTCGAGGACGTTTCCTCCCGAGCCTTTTTGCACTCAGAACCCATTTCTAAGCAGGGTTAAACCGTTGAATGTTGGAATTGGGTGGACGCGTTGAACAGGCCATTTGGGGCAGCACACTTACATTTCCTCATCTAATCAAACAACCATTGAGGTCAGTGGGAAGCATGGGGGCGTTCAGACTCTGTAGTAGAATACGTGATGTGGAGGCTGCATGTGTTGCACTTGCTCAGGTAGCACTGCGCCGCACCTGACAGCTTCTTTTCACATGGAGTTTCTCTATGTAAAAGGCTATTTATAGAAAAATGTCCTTCTATGTCCGCCCTACACATGCGCTCTGGCCTCATAAGAAGCACGTTCTCAGAGTCAAAGATCCCTGGTTTTAACAAGTGGTCTTAGCCTATACAGTTGCGTTAGAGTAGGAACAAAATGCCTGCATGCTGGCTTTCAAAATCACATGATAGCCTTATAGACAGTCTACAGATACATCATCGCCTGTGGTGAAATCTTTGCTTCAGAACATCTGTATCCTCCCCGCTGTTAACGCACCACTGCTCTCTGAATTGCCTGTAATCATTTCTTCAGTGGCCTATACTGGCATTTGCTGACAGTTTTTTTTCTAGGTCCTGGTAACTGTAATTGCTCTGCAAATACCTGAGTAGGCTAGTATGACGTCTGGTCAGAAACGATTGAAAGTGACAGTATGGCCATGAGTTGCAAAAAGCTGCATGAAAAACAGAAATGATATCTGATCAGAAATCCCTGAAGGAATGATTATTAGACTGTGCCAACACTCCTTTGGTGTCATTCTGAAAATAAGCAGTAGCAATATTTTATGTACCTTTGCTCTGTTTTTGGAGTATCCTTTGTAAAGTTTACTGTAGAGTCTGGGTGGGGTGGAGGATTACAAGTGGCCTTTTCAGCTGGTATCCCTCATGGTACTCCAATATTATCACAGTTGCTGCAATAATATGATACTCTCTTATTGCACTCTGGTCTTTTCCCTCTGCCCTGCATATGAGTGCTCTGATGCTGTGTGGATCTGTGTGGGTGAAATCCCTTGATGTGGAAAATTTACTGCAGACCTTGGTTATAAGAAGAATGAAAGGATCAGAGTAATATTTTTCACTGGATATAAACTGGTGTGGAACATTTATTGTGTCTGTCAGGGATTTGCAGACAATATATTTGATATTTTACTGATGTCCAATGTACTAGTGCTAATACAATTAGTCAATTGTTTAATACATTTATCAAGTAGCAAAAACATCAAATACTCCAACTTCAGTTTAAAAATTAGAGGATTTTCTGTTTTCCTCTGTTTTATATTATTATATGTGAATTGAATATCTTTGAATTTTAGATTCTTAACAGACAAAACACTTAATTTCAGTATGTCACCTATACTTTTTTGTGCTATTTTTGGGAATTTTGTGGACTAAATGATTAATCAAAAATTAAAAAAAAAAATCAACAGATAATAAAAATGTTCATTAGTTGCATCCCTACACTTTAATGTCTTTGATCATACCACATGGAATTCATTATTTCCATACCAATGCTTCAGCTCCAGGCAATCAATCTGTGAAATCTGTGACTGTGGCACACCCATGTGATTAGAGTGTATCCCACTGGGTGGACAGAAATGCAGAGACAACTTACAGTACAATAAAAAAATGTAAGCGAGTAACAGTGAAATGACAATGTCTGATTTTTGTTAAGACTGTCAGAGGCGCAGGTTCAGTGGGTTTATTTTTGAGGTGGAAGTCGGTGGTGTTAAGCAGTGTTCGTGTGTACACTGGTCCTCACCACAATGCAGTTTTCTTCTGTTTGGCATATGCCATGATGATTTAAAAAAAAAAGTAAATAGTTCTCGCACATGTGCCTTTATTAAGTCGCTGGAGCGACAACAAAGATCCCCAGCTGGAATCAAAGCGTGGACACTGGCACACATGGCACACATCCTAGACCACTGGCCTACCATCACGGCACAGTTGGCTTATTTTTCTAAACTTTTCCCCATATCCCATTACGTTTTTTTCCTATAATTCACAATAACAAAGGCCGAATGTGTCAGCTTTAATAAGGGGGCGGACAAACACAAGTTTTCAAGACAAGAATAAGGAACTTAAAGAGGTACAAAGAATCCATAGAGTCACTACCTGAATCATTGGCCTAACAGTGGTGACATGGAGGAAGTCTAAAAAATGATGACAACACATTCAAAACAGAACAACTTCATTAAAGAGGAACAGTCATTACAAGTAGATCCTAAAAAACACTGACTGAATGAGGCTTTATAGGATATTTTGCCTTACGCTGCAAACTGCAGTATAGCTTCAAGAATGGATGAGTTGAATCATCCTCACCAACAGTTTCACCAAAAATAAACACCCAAAACAACCCAACAACATTTTGAATCTCAACAGACTTTATATACAGCAGGTCAATTATAATTTATTATTGGATGTTTGTGTTGTTTTGCCTGTACTGCCCATTGCTGAATACTGTTTTAGATCCCAAAACATTTACCAACCAGACTTCACCGATCTGCTGTAGCAAGCTGACCACTGTAGATAAGAGCTGCTGTTTGTTGCTGCATATGTCTGTATATTTCAAATTTGAATTTAATTTGCCAGTGTTTTAAGTTTCACACTGTTTATAGGCTGTGAATACAACCTCTTTAAAAGACACCTTTTACTGATGTACCTTTTTTGATGATTACTAACAGAGATCACAGTATCCTGTCTGACCTCCTCTGCCAGATGATGCTTCAGTGAATGTCTGTCACCCAAAATCTTACTTGATTTCCTGAGACACGGAGGAGACCTGTTGACACGTGGTTCACTGTGCCTGAATTGTCATTTTACCTGTCTGTCATAGAAAAAAGAACATGCATGAAGAAAACTTGTCAGAAAGAAAGCTCCCATGAAAGCAATCAGCTACCATGTTGTAGGACAGTAACTAATGATTATTTTCATTGTCAATTAATACATTTTCTTGATTAATTGACTGTCATGTCATATTGCCAATGCTGCAACACACACCATCCACATATTACCTGTTTCTTTCCTCAGCTTTTAGAAACTTATGCTACCATTATGTCAGACGACTGAGGTGCGTTATCTCTGTTAGCCCAGGCTCTGTCACCATGGCAACTGGGTCTGAACAGCAAGTGTCACCAGAGGAGAGAAAGTACCGTAGTTCACTTTGATGGAAGAGTCTAATTTTATTTTTCTCACAGACGATCCAACATTATTCATCACCAGACAGCCTGTGACATTAACAAACTCTGTCAGTGTCTTCAACATTTGTTGTTTAAAAGCTTTCTGTATTTTACCTAAAAACATCTATTGCCATTATGTATCACCTCATGCTTAGAAATATTGTAGAATGTGATATATACTATGCTATATAGAAGCTTGAGATGGCATAAAATGGCAGAACTTATTACAACATTAAAAATTAAGGCTTTAATATCCTTTTCTCCAGCAGAATCTAAAGTATTTTAAATTCTCTTCATTCATGCCATTTTAAATTAAAACTTATTGTGAAGTGCATAACATCAGCTGGTATAATATCAGTTGTATGTGTTCTTCAGAGTTTGGTCTAGACCTGCTCTTTATGAAAAGCGCTGTGAGATAACTGTTGTTGTTATTTGGCGCTATATAAATAAAATTGAATTGAATTCAATTGAATTGTTCATGAGACAGTATAATGTCTCTACTTTATGCCATATGCCATGGGCTTAATTATGTTAGCTGTCTTTTATAATTAATTTTATTGCACTGAATTCAGAATATTGTATTGATTGTATTGTTGGGTGTCAGTTGATGTACTCTTTATACTCTAAAAGCACACACTGTATTATATTCTTTCTCTTTGGTTTCCGTAATGAAACCTTGTATCCAAACATCACTGTGTTCTCTATGGAAATTTAAGAGATAACATCACACTCACATAAACTGTTAATTTGGTCTATCCAGTATGATAGAATCTGTGCTTGTTTAAGATACTAATAAATAATAATCTAAAAACATTTGTGTTTAAATGATTAAACCTTTTGCAAGGGATTCACTTAAAAAAAGAACATTTTGTCATTACTTCCAGAGCATCATTATTTAATCTGAACAACTGGCCATCATTGATCAGACAAATGTGATATTGTATTCTGTGTTTTAATTAGTGTATTATTTAGCTGAAGGACTGTGTAGTTGTGAAGCTGAACTGTCCTGTATTAGCAGCATTAATGGGATGTAGATAAATGCTGGCCAGTGGGAAATCCAGGATGATGCGGGGAAATTCCTGTGGGCCATTTGAAATAGCAGCCACATAAAATGTGACAGTTTGCTGCTGATGTTGACTTATACAGTGTTAAAGCGAACAGAACTGTTTATTTATTCATCTGTAGCATCTTTCAGGCCAAGTATGTTTGTTTTAATCAGCTCAGTTTTTGAGGGGAATTCACTGTGTAATTTTTGTTTTAACTGTATACGTTTCTTTCCGTGCCTTTCATCTGACACATGCAAACAGTTGTTATTCATCTAACAGGTGCTTCTCTCCTGTTTCCTCAGATCTGACTTTGATGTGCTCCACCTATTAAGGCATGAAATAAGTCACCCATGTGCAGTTCAGAGAGTCAGAGCAGCCTCATTTCTGCGTGCTCCTGTTAAGGACCGTCTGGTGGCTACACCGCCGATTCACAGGACATGTACGGCAGTGCCAGAGCTGTAGGCCATATAGAGAGCAGCCCCGCACGGTCCCCGCGCCTGCCAAGGTCCCCCAGACTGGGCCATAGGAGGGCCAACAGCGGGGGCGGGGGCGGTGCGGGGGGCAAGACGCTCTCCATGGAGAACATCCAGTCCCTCAACGCTGCCTATGCTACTTCTGGGCCCATGTACCTGAGCGATCACGAGGGCGTCGGCTCCACTGCCACCTACCCAAAAGGCACTATGACTCTGGGTCGCGCCACCAGCCGGGCCATGTACGGGGGCCGCGTCACAGCCATGGGCAGCAGTCCCAACATTGCTTCAGTGGGGCTGCCTCATCATGCTGACCTTCTGTCTTACAGTGACCTGGGCTCCCTCTCCATGCTGCACCACCACCACCACCACCAGGGGGTGCCCTCTGCTCTACTGAGGCAGGCTGTGAGGGGCAGTGGGGGGGAGCTGCTGGAGATGCAGGCCCAGCTCAGGGATATGCAGAGGGAGAATGAGCTGCTGCGCAGAGAGCTTGACCTAAAGGACAGTAAGTTGGGATCTTCCACTAACAGCATCAAGAGCTTCTGGAGTCCTGAGCTGAAGAAGGAGAGGATAATGAGGAAAGAAGAGGCGGCTCGCACATCAATCCTTAAAGAGCAGATGAGAGTCACTCATGAGGAGAATCAGGTGAGATCTGCCCTCTCAGCTGTCATAATCAACTTTCTACTGCAGAGAATTTTAGTGTCTGTTGTCTTTTTTGTCTTTTTTGATCTGTGTGTCTCTGATTTCGCCATCTCTTCTCTGCAATATATCACCGTCATTCTCAGTCCAAGAATTCAGAGAACTAATGCAGTCAGTCATTCTTTCAGTACTTGTAGAAACCTTTCTGGAAAGAGTTCTTTGTGTACATAAATTTTTAACACACACTCTCCGCATGGTACTCCAGTACAGAATCAATGTCAGAGGGAACACTTGAGCCACAGGAAATACAAAACCTTTTAATCTGGTTGGCTATAATCTAGTTTTTGAAATCTGAGCTAATATATCAGGCCCTGTACCTTGTACTAAAACCATTTAAGAACCCACGGTTTTGACAACAAAAATCTGCCCTCAATTGTTTGATGATTAAGTGAAAAGCATGATGACACACAGGTTAATTCCAACTTCTGTACTCAATCTGGCCAGTTAAATTTAGTTCCTTTTCAAAGGTTGTTATAAGATTGGCCCTAGAGTGTGGGATGTCAAAAGGGGTTTTGCTTGCTTCAATGTGGGGGTGTAGTCATGGCCCAGTTAAATCAGCAACTGACAAAAGTAGGCACAAGGCCCAGAGACAAATGTCAAGGATGCTTAAAAACTCTCTCTCTCTTCCCTTTTCCACTGTCTTTCCTTTACTTACTCTGACTTTGATCATCTCCCACTGTCTACCTCTGTTTATCTGGCCTTGACTATCTTCAGTCTGTTTTCCTGACTAGTTGTAGAAAAAGTATCTTAGCCGCTGAACACTTTGTTTTTAAAATAAACAAAATTGTAGCATGCACCGTTTTCTAACAGATAAGTTAAATATAATGATAATGTAGATGCTCTTTGTGTCATTAATTTGGATGATGGATAGATTAGATGAATCTCAGTTGCATGTTTTTGGGATATATATATATATATATTGAACAGCAAATACTTAGATGACATAGTACAGACAGAGGGTTTATATATAAAGTCCTTGGCTTAGTTTGATGTTTCAGTAGAAAGGAAAAGTGCACAACACACACACTGAGGTGGATTGTGGAAGAGGTCAGCATATTGCTTGACTGGCTGGATAGAGCTTTACAGCATTTTTTCCTTGTTATGGCAGTCTGTGGCATGATGCAGCTAATTGCACGATGCCTCAAGCAACGTAAAGGTTGAATTTTGCCAGCTGGTCATGGTCTTTGTGGGAGTCTGTCTGCGTTTCTGTCTGAATGAGTGATGCTGTCGGACAGTGAGCAGCCAGTAGGCCACTCATTACTCAAAGCGGCAGACGCTGTGACTCCACCCTTCAAGGTCATAGCGGGAAACCATTCGTGTGACTTAAATGAGAACTGTCTATCCCTGTACGTGTCTACCTGCATTTGTGCATCTGATGAACCTCTCCGTTTCAAGCAGATACTTTAATACTTTTTGGCTTACCTGATTCGGCTGGAGTTTTAAAGATTTTGTCCACTCATCCCTGAAGCAGTGCCATGCTGCTAAACTGAAGGATGGCGGCTTCTCTGTCTCACAAGTGGATGGTTTCTACCTGCTGGTGATCCCTAGAGGGGAGCCAGAGATAGCTTGATTCTTCTATATCTTTATGATTCGTGAGAATGTGTAGTGACAGTGTTTGGGAGGAGAACGTGCCTGTTCGAGCTAAACCAGCACTGCCACTTACAGGGCCCGAGCCATTCATCATTTCACTTATTCCTTATGTTCGGTGTGTGATTAAATACTCAGCGTGAATCCTTGTATATATTTTAGCTTGGCTTTTTATACACTGTAGGATCTGAATGTGTCCGGCAGAATGTGAAAGCTGTACAGTGTGGGCTTTCTTGCCTTTGTGCTTGATACAAAGAGAGGGCTTCTTTTTTTGTCCTCCTTGTCCAGCAGTGTTTGCTCTGACTCTGCACTGAATGATATTTATATCCCTTCGGGTAGGGTTCATTAATGAAGTATGTCAGCTAATAAAAGGCAGATGTGCCTTGTTACTATAATTGGTCTTTTCTATCTTGGTTTCTGGGCTGTGAGGCATCCTTATGTAAGTGTATACTTACGGTGGGATGGTTTGAGAGGCTGACTGAGGCGCAAACTGCCTCATTAATAATGGAGTAATTTCAGGCCAATCATTACATTTGTCTTGTAGCACCCTTAACAATTGCATCAGGTGCCGCAGGCCTCTATTAGCTTGAGCAAATGCCATGCATTATTTATTTTGCGAAAAATAAGATTTGAGAATGTGTGCTTCTTTTTACTGCATCTTAGGAAAAGAGGAGACACATTCAGGCATTAGAGTTTGTCTTTCACATGTTTTGTAAAGCAGAGACACCGCTGTGTGTGAAATACCAACCATAGCCTGCAGCGCTTTGGTCAACACAGTGGATGGTCATGACTAGAGGTAATCACTGGCCCAGAAGTGTGTTGTGAGATGCATTTTTTAATGCACTATGCAAGTGGCTCAGGCTGTTACTGTACATTGCTGGACCATTTGACTTGAAATCAGCAGAATTTTTTGTCGTTCTGAAGCTGGACAAGAGCTGCTGGAGGGAAGTGTGTGAGCTAGAGCGTATCATATCTGACTGAGTCATGACCACTGCTGTTCAGCCACCCAGTCAGCCCTCATCAATGCAATTCCCCAAAATGGAGGCTGAGCTTCCCATATCACACTGTTTGGTCTGTGCATAGATACTGTGCCTCAGACATCACATGTTTTTTTAAAATGCTTCACTGTGAGCTGCTGATTGTTATGCTGAGCAATGAAAGTGCGAACATGTGCGATGTGTGACAGTCGGGTCTCAGCAAAGTGGATATATTTGGAGCAGTTTGCGAAAAAATATGCATGTATGTGTGAATGTTTTTCCTGTATAGTTTGTGCTGTGTACTCTATGCATGTGGACATTTTTGATTTTAGGTGTCTTCTCTTTGTAGTTGTGTCAGATAAGTGTGTGCTAATCTGTGCACAGAGGTTATTGTATTTTGTGAGAGAGGTATAGTGTAGAATATGATTCATATCTGGTAGTGCCACAGATTTGCATGCTACACAGTGTAGATTAACGCAGTATGTTAACGTTTAGCTCTGTTCAGTTGGTGACAAACAAGCTTGCAGTTGTCATGTACACATAATGAGCAAGGGTATTGATTTGGTTTTCAGCAGTGTCATGTCATGTTGAGCTCAAGCGGACACAGGAAGTATCATGTGAACAGTCAAAAGGACCAATGGATACTTCTTGTGGCATCCACGCCCCCCTCCTGTCTGAGCACATAAGATGGCTGCTGCCTCATCCAGAGGACAGGGAGGTGATGAAATGAGGAGAGAGAACAAGATGAGATAGAATTCAGAGAAGCAGGGAAACATTTACCGAGTGCAAGCCTGGTGAGATTAAGGTGGGAGAGGAGGATGGAAGAACAAAGCAAAGGGGATAAGACTTGTTACAGTCTGCTGATGTCTTTTTCTCCAGAACAGCACAGTTTTCGAGTGCAGAAATGTCTATCTTAACAAGTAAAGTGAGAATCCAATAATAAAGATGCACTCTTCTTTGAACTAGGAAAAAAGAGTGGGACAACAAAAATAATTCCTCTCCCTTCCACTGACATTTTAAATCTTTTTAGGGGCTGTTGTGGCTCAGGAGGTTGTCCACTAAGGGTCGCCCACTAATTGTAGGTCTGGCAGTTTGATCCCTGGCTCTTGATGTGCACATGTCAACATGTCAAAGCTATTTTTCACTACTGTCTGACTTTTTATAGGAAAAAGAATCAGTAAATTCAAATGCTGTAAAATAAATCTCAATGATTTTTTTGTCACAAGTAGACAAGATATGCATGGGTGACACAGATGGTGAAAGAAAAGGAAAAGTCCTCTGAGAAGAACAGTATACTTTTTACTTGGCTTAAGTGTGTCTTGTGTATATGTCTATCTTGGGTGATGCTTGCGTTATTAAACGCCACATAAATGTATATAGCAACTCATTAAGGATCATTGTCCTTGTTGTTCCTCTGCTTCGCATGGTCTGGAGCTCTGAGTGACTTTCCCTTGTCGCATCTTTGGGATGCCCACTGTGACATGTTTTCATGAACTCAAATTGGAAAAAAATATTACTTGAATCAAAGGATGTTTACCCCAAACATTATTCTAAATTAACGTTTGGGTGAGAATGATTTGTAAATTGAAAGGCATTCATTTGGTGACATTGCTGTAGATGAAACTCAGCCTTTATATTTATTTGAATGGTTTATTGATTGCCTCCACTGGTAGACTGGCTGTCTGGTTTTCCTACAAAAATCACTTTGAAATTATAGCTTCACCTCATCATTACCAAGAAGCTGTGTATCATCAAATGAAAGATTTAATACAGAGTGTAAAATCACATAGCTGTTATTCATAGTATGCCAGAGCCTTTCAGATGTACTGCATGTGCATGTGCAGCTTGTAGTGTCCTCTTATAGCTATGATATATAGGTTTATATCCCACCAACTATGCAATTCGGGAACAAATACCCCCAAACTATCTGTTAAAGATTATCACAGATTTAGCATTGCACTCCTATAACATTGTCAGATTCAATATGTTTGTCAAAAATCAAAATGAATGCAGTAGAACATATTTCCTTTTTTATTCCCTTCATTCTTCTTCCTTGACCTGTGCCTACATTACCCACAAAGCAACTTGACTGCCATCAGTTTGGTTTGGAGATTTGGATGTGTTATGCTAGGTGCATAACTCCGCAGACGTAGTCTTGTAGTCTTCACCTCCAACCAACGCTGACTCAAGTGACATCATTGTATTAGATTATCCGCTGGTCCATCTGGAGCCGGAAAAGGCTTAATACAACTTTTTCTAGCTATGCAGTGGTTCACCCCAAGACCTGTAAACAGACTTTGATGTGTCTAGGTACTGTACATGCAAAATGTATTGCGTCTATTGTTTTAGTAATATTTTGATAATATTAATACTAGAATAAGATTAATCATCATCGCTATCATTATCGCCAACGTTATGAGTAGAATAGTAGAATGCCATCTTTTAGAGACTTGATACCATAAATTGCTGAAATGTGTGTGTGTGTGTGTGTGTGTGTGTGTGTGTGTGTGTGTGTGTGTGTGTGTGTGTGTGTCAGTAAATTAAAGGTACCCTTAGGATAGGCGCCAACCTTTGGCTTCATCCAACTGAATAATGATCAAATGTTACAGTCAGGCTGTTCTGTTATGAGAACTAATATCTGCACAGACACATCCTCTACTCTTCAGATGGTAAACAGCAATACAAATAAAAGATATTAAATGACCTTCTGCCCACTGGGTAAACACATATAGTTGCAGTAAAGAAAATATCTTGTGTGTAACTCCTGTGTGCTGTCCCAGCTCTCACATTTCTGCATTCGCGCAGCTGTCTACCTTTCTTTTAGCTGAGCGGAGATAAATAAAGGCCATGTTTGCCGCCATGGGTGTGAGTGTAATTGTATATTGTCAGCCATCACGACATACAACACAGAGATTATGAATGTAGTGAGTGGTAGGCTACTCTGACTCAGCGCTTTGGAGCTGTTCATCTGTCAAAAACAAAAGCCCACTCTCTCTTAACAGACACACATACAGTTCAGCATACCGCACGTAGCCGCTTGTGTCTGTGCCATCTGGTAAAATAACTGAACGTCACCAGATTTGGGCCACGGTCTGTGTATGGAGTACCTTTAAATTAATGTGTTAACAATTTACATGTCTGACTTTAGCCACACTAGCGTAGCGGTTCTAGGGATGTAGGGTGGAAGGTTTGTCCACCAGCACTTAGGTCCAGACTGAAACATCTCAACAACTAGACCTACTGGATAAATGACCATGAAAGTCTGATAATCATGGTTCCCAGATGATTAATCCTACTGACTTTGGGGATTCCCTGACTTTCCCTTTAACGGTACCAAGTGATTGACATGGTTTAAAGACGAATGTCTCAAGAACTATTGGATGGATTCTCACCAAGTGCCACAATCTCAAATTTTGTCCAATACTTCCGTTTATGACCAAATACCTGCCTATCTCAATTGTGCACATGTTAAACTTTGCGAACATGGTAAACATTATATCTGCTTAACATCGGCAGAAAGCACTGCTTTGCCTGAGCACAGCCTCACATAGTTGCATTGCTGCAGACTTTTAATTTACTGTTTTACCCATGTGACAAAACAAAAAAAAAATCACGACTACACTGTACTTCTGCAAGTGTAATTAACCTGCATGTAAGCAGATGTAGCTTTTGGCATTTTGAGTTAGGGGGAAAAATGACAGAATCTGACTCCTTTTCTATTGTAGCTCTCAGAAGGATTTTGTGTTTCTGCGCCAAAGGATTTCTGACAGCACAGTTACCCCTGGCTGCCCCAGGTGTCAGTAAAGGGAGGGGTGAAGGCACTGTAGCTCAACGTCTCTCCTTGATTCTGTAAAACCTCTGGAAGCTCATTTTCAGGATATGCAGCAAAAGAGAACCCTTCTCTTGAGGCAGGGTGACCACAATGCCAATATCCGCTGAGTCATGACTGACTCGCAGAACTGGTACAGTTCCTCTGTGAGGAAACGGCATATAGTCATTTTAACCCACAGTGCAATTATGTAAATGGAATCATTGGACTGCCTCCTGCAGTTTAGTTCCAAGACAGCAAGTTATTGATCAGGGCATTGAGAGGGTTTACTGATGAGGGAGGGTGAGGGAGTGGTGTCAGGTCAGATTAAAGAGACAAGATATCAGTACAGAGAAAAAGATTTCGGTTTGACGGTTTGAATATCGCTCTGCTCAACATTAAATAGATTTAGTACAAGCAGGGTAGCTACATGGTGATCACTCAGGAAGGAAACTGGTCATGTCTGATTTTAATTGGCTAAGTCTGATTACATATATTATATCACATTATATTACCTGTCTTCTTTATGGTTAAAAATAAGTTTATTAATATATCATTACTTTATTAAGGGCTATTCCACATGTATGGGGATAACTATTGCATTGAAACTTATTAGTAAAAAATATCTAGTTTTAAGGTTTGGACAGTGAACAGATCCTTTATTTATTGTCCATTATATATCGTGGTGAAGACAGTGGGAATGTCAGCATGTGGCAGTATGTGCATGTACATGAGGAGACTACACTTTCTGTTGCGGACCAAATGGCACTGACTCCATAAGGGAGTGTGACCAAAACTGTGGAGGATGGCAGCAGTCCCGCAGTCAGGCTGCTTCTGCTAACACAAACACTGCCCCCCGGTGGTGAGAATGGGACAAGCTTACATTGTCCCATCTGTTCTGTACTGAGGAAGTGACCCAACAAGGATTGAAGAGGGATGAAAAACAAATTCAGTTTTTTACTTTGGTATTTGTCCTCCTTTAATTAAGTTTCAGGATTAATACACTGTTTTTTGTATCCTGTTGTGTTGTGAATCAGAGCTGCACCTAATGAATCTACTAGGTATTTTCTTGACAAATTTATGCCAGTTGATGCTGCTATTGCTTAATGGACCAATTCAAGACACAGATTCTTAATAAATTAACTTAAATGCAATATCTCTTAACTCCTCATGTCATCATTATCTGATCACTACTACACTACTAAAAATATTATCGATACAACAAGTGTGTAGAGGTTTTGAGTATTCATATGAATGCTAATACTAATAATAATGACAATATTTAATACATATAAGGTCAGTAAATGTAAAATTGTGGTGGCTTATTGGAACCAATTTTACTGCCATATCTAAACCTTATATTCATCTCTTTCCAGAAAGGTAATAATCCCAATTAGTCATATTTTCTCTGTAGGTATATTGTGAATACAATGTATTTACTGAGGCTGCTGCAGGCTGACAAACAGACAGCTGGAAACACTGACTGGCTGGTTTGTGTTGATCATCCGTCTCTGTTGAATCATGCTCTGACGCTCTGTTTTACCATACATTTGTTTTTTCTGTTCATTCTGCCCATGCTCTGCAGCTGCTGGATGCCAGGAGAACCAAGGTTTGTCCCTATGTTTGCACCACATGTTGTGTGCACAACATAGAGTCACCTTCAGTGTGCCGTGTATTTTCAGACACCTGGCGATCCCTTTGCACCATTACAACCTCCTCTCCAATGAACTTTAAAAAGAAAGTGTATTATTCCCAGCAGTTCAGCCTGCCTCCTTTCCTGTGAACCCTCATATGTTCCCCCATAAACACTGTACAACTATATTGAGTGATTAGCTTGTTCAGTTGTGTCAATCCAAACGTGTCTGGTGCTCCACCCCCCTGTATTTAGTACCTACAACCCCAGTCTGCCTGTAATGCCTGGGTTTTATTTCAGTGTAAGAATCCATTTTCTCTCCTTTAAATCCTCATTGGGCCATTTTCTGGACATAGATTGATTTTTTTCTGGAGATATCTGCTAAAAGAAAATTTCAACAGCCAAGACCCAGCCTAAGTCAATCTGTGACAGAAACTCGGCCCTAAAGTTGTTCCCCTAAACCCAGAATCAACGCCCCTACACACAATGAGAAATTAGGCTTTAAGGTGTGTGTTTTTTATTTTATTTTATTCTGGAAACACAAATAGTCACAGATAAGCACACCTTTATCCAACATATAACCATGCCATAGTCCAAGTCCAGCAATGGACACGTCTTATCTAATCATAAGCATACAGTACTGTTCCACAAAATACTTTAATAGTAATACTGAAAATACTGAAATAGCTTTCAGATCACCTTTTCATTATAACAGGATACCACCTCTGAGGTTTCAAACACAATATTTGTATCCAGGCCTCTCAGGCTGAGTGTCAGAGAGCAAAGACCTCTGCTGCACTGCAGGGAAGCATCAGGGTGGTCTTCTGCTTTGATTAGCAAGTTAACAACCCTCATTAATTCTGTTCACTTGTCTAAAAACAGAGCACCCTTTTGCAGCACAGTAATAGATTAAAAGGTATGGACGCTGTGATTTATTTCAAGCCTTTATATGTGCAGTATATATTACATATATGACATATGACATATATTAGATTATTTGTGATTCCAAACAACTTCAATTTGATTCTTGTTCCAGAATAAAGAAAAAAACTACTGTCTTTTGACAGCATCAGTTTATAGTTCACTGCTTCTGAAGATAGGTAAGCAGTGTGTTCTACATGTTTGACCTGCATTTTTCCACAGAACCGTGTGCAACAGCATTTCAGAAGTGTGTTTATATTTGGTTTACCTCATGTGTAGTGTTATCATGAAAAACTTTGCATTGTGTTTATTCCTCTAATGAATTAAAATAATTGTTGAGTCTGTGTGTGTGTGTGTGTGTGTGTGTGTGTGTGTGTGTGTGTGTGTGTGTGTGTGTGTG
>JAPMOB010215844.1:0-15566 GCA_029875015.1 Lepomis gibbosus | reverse complement strand
TGTGTGTGTGTGTGTGTGTGTGTGTGTGTGTGTGTGTGTGTGTGTGTGTGTGTGTGTGTGTGTGTGTGTTTTTGTGTGTGGATGGAGGGGGAGGGGGGACTTCTTCCAATTATCATATTGAAATTACACAGGGTCACACTGCATTACTGGAGAGACACTAAACCACAGTTTCTGTCGAGCCTCGTCCTTAGCTGACTTTGACACAGCGTTAACACAATGCATACAATTAACACATTTTAATGACCATGTAGCTAATTAAAAATAAGCCTTATGAGTCACAAGCCTTTATAGCCGACTGTGAACCGAACCTGTGGCCAGTGCGAGTGTTTGTGTGCAGCGAGCTTTGACACAAGTCTGTCTGTATCCGGCATGTATGTACTTGTGCATGTGTGGACTTTAATATGGCACGATCTGCAGCATGTCGAGTTGTATGCAGAGGGATGCTTGCTTAGTCTGCACAGAATGGGCTCTCTCTTACACACACACACACACACACACACATACACAAATGGACACCGGTCATTTTCATTCTGGCCCATGGCAGATGGGAAAGCAAGGACAACAATGAAGTATGGCTTTACATCTTGTTTTCACAGACAAGCAGCAAATTATCTCTAAGTCCCAGCAGCCGTGTGCTGTGAGGTTCCTCCAAGAGCCACCATCCATCTCACTTCAGCCAGCCGGCCTGCCTGTCCTCTCCTCCCCTCTCTAGTGACTACTTTACTCTCCCCCAAACCTAGCCACGTTTGAGCAGAAGCATGTGCATGTATGTGTCTGATCTCCTCAGATTGCTTGCCCCTGGCCTGTCTTGTCGCGATCAAGCTGCCATCCGAAGATATATTCGGCTCTCGCGGAAAACAGCCAAGCACACGACAAGGAGAGCATTACTCTCTTTAAACGAGGAAATCGAGTGAGCACTTCCTGCAAATGGGAACTGGTAGCTTGTCTCGCAACCCACGCACTGACATGACAGGTGCTGTTGCCTAACACTTCATTTCATCCTGGTGCAACCTGTTTGAGGATGACAATGGCATGGTGTGACAACGACAAAGAACGATCCATCCATCCGGAAAAAAACAAGGAGGGCTGCTTCCTTGCCATAGTGTATGCACACCCGGAACCTCGCTTTTCTTTCAACTTAATGTACTGCCTTAGGTTGATTTGAATAATCAATTTCCTATTGTTATTATCTATATTGTTAGGTATGATGCATCTTTGTTCTGCAAGGGGATTTGAATGCAAGAAATATAAAGTCTCGTCAACATAAGAACAAAGACTTTTTAGTTAGCGGGTAACAAGACAGATGGAAATACTACACTGAGACCTCCAAGTTGTCATTATTTGAAGAAATAAGCTACACTCTGAATGATGCTTTCTGAAATGGGAATCTTGGGAATCTGTTGGAAATGTCAGACGTGTCATCCATCACCTCCGCTCTCGCACTCTGACTTTCTCGCGTCTTAGAGTGAAAATACAGCAGGGAAAATCTAAATCAGGACAGCTCCATCCTGTAAGCAAGGAAATATCCCTTGTGTGCCGAAAGCTTTGCCTGCTGGGTGGCATGCTCCCTCCTGCAATTCAGAGATTCAAAGAGAACCCAACGTTTCAGAGATTCTCCATTAACCTTGATGTGTTTTGACGGTTGCAGCCCTTCACTGTCTTCGGCTCGCTTTTGAGAAGCCGCAACCATGGCCAATTATCTATCTGTTAGGACGCTTTCATGTCTCCGAGATGTTTAGTCACAAATGTGCGTGTTGTGCCCTGATGTCACAGCTTTTCATGCTCTGGCTCTGTCACTCGTCCGTGTATGTCATTACATCCCTCTCATCAAAGAAGAAAAGAAGAGGGGGGAGAGAGAGAGAGGAAGGGAGGCTGAAAGAGAAAGAAGGGACAGGCCTGTCGAGTGACATTTTGTCTGGGCGTCCGGGCTATTGTGTGCCAGGGGAGACAACACCAGTCATTGCCATCACGCTGGTTGGCAGAGGAGCACACACACATACACTGGACCGAAAACAGCCTCAGGTACACACACACACACACACACACACACACACACACACACACACACACACACACACACACACATACAATAGTATTTGTCTCCATTCTCTTGTCAACACTGAAAAATATTGCTCTGTGGATATTTTCAGCTAGTTCCATTTTCCTTTCTTTCGTTGAAAACACAGCAGTCTGTGTAGCTCCAAATAAAGCAATCAAAGCACATTCAGACTTATTATTAATCCACTCAATGACATTCAAATTAAGTCACTCTTTTCTTAATGTCAGGTTGTTTGTCCCCAGCATTTATGCACGTAGAAAGACAAACACTTGCACAGGCATTAATTCTAAAATACACTCACAAGCACGCACACACAAAATTGCGGTTACAGCAGGACCCCCACGCAGAGCGAGCATAATTAGCACACTCGTTAAGCTCATCTGCATCTCTCTTCAAAGGAGATCAATGCAAATGGTTAGGATTTAGCCACTGGCAACAATTAGGCCAAAAAATATCCTAGCTGGAGAAACTCGGTTACAGCGAGACAAAGTCGGTTTCATCGCGGGGAATAAATGCATTTTTTACCCCTGCACCGAGCGCATAATAGAATCCAAAACAAACGCTCTCATTTACTCTCATGTCGAATCAAGTTCTGTTTAATCACGTTCAGTACCAGGCCTCCTGGTTATCACATAATCCTGGGATTTAAGGGAGAACAAAGCCTAATTACCTTTGGTGTAGACTAAGAATTACTACCAAAGGCTCTATCCACTTGGCCCCATAATTGTCCAAAACCAAATTTCTTGACAATTCATCCAATAGATACTTCAATGTGGACAAACATGGTGGCCTGATTGACATGTTGACATTGCCATCCCTGGAGCCATTTGCCGCTAGTGTGTTTTTTCCAGCTTTATAACCAAAACTGTTACGTTAAAAAAAATGGAAAAGGAAGGCAGGGTTTTTAGATTAAAGAGCAGACCTTGAGATGATCCACCAGCCAGAACATCCGGACCTGACACCACAGTGGGTGTGCTTATCGCTCAGAGGAGAGGAAAGAGAGCTGGGATAGGAGCCATGCTGGCTCAGCTTGGTCTGGATGAAATGGGACTCATGTTGACCAAAAACAGAAATCAAGGCAAGTTTATTTGTATAGCACATTTCAACAACACAGCAATTCAAAGTGCTTTAAATAAAACATAAAAACAACATAGGGAAATTGAAAAAAAAACACACTAAAATATAATTTTTAAAAGGGTGAGAAAGAAAATAAAAACAGGATACAATACATTTTAAAGAGTTAAATAGAAAATAAAAACAGGGTAAAACAGGACATTAAAAGTCAAAGTGCAGTGTACAATATTAATCTACAGCCTTACATTTGATTTAATTAAAGGCAGTGGTAAAAAGAAAAGTCTTAAATCTTAATTTAAAAGAACTGACAGTTTCAGCAGACCTGCAATTTTCTGGGAGTTTGTTTCAGATATATGGAGCATAAAAACTGAACACTGATTCTCCCTGTTTAGTTTTGACTGTGGTGACAGAAAGCAGACCTGATCCTAGATGCCCTGAGAGGTCTGGATGGTTCATAACGAAGCAGAAGATCAGAAATGTATTTTGGTCCTAAACCATTCAGTGCTTTACAAACTAACAGCAGGATATGAAAAAAAATTCTTTGACATACAGGAAGCCAGTGTAAAGACCTCAGAACTGGAGTGATGTGATCCACTTTTTTGGTCTTAGTGAGGACTCGAGCAGCAGCGTTCTGAATCAGCTGCAGCTGTCTGATGGATTTTTAAGGTAGATCTGTAAAGACATTGTTACAGTAGTCGAGACGACTGAAAATAATTGCATGGATGAGTTTTTCCAGGTCCTTTCATCCTTGATATATTCTTCAGGCGATAGTAGGCTGACTTTTAATTGTCTTAATGTGGCTGCTTAAATTCATGTCTGAGTCCATGACTACACCAAGATTCTGGCTTGGTTTTGGTCCTCAACATTACCGATTGAAGCTGAGCACTGACGTTCAATCGTTCTTTCTTGGCTCCAAAAACAATATCTTCAGTTTTATCTTTGTTCAATTGAAGAAAATTCTGGCACAGGCCAACCGTTGACCTGCTCAATACAGCTACCCAGCACCTGTATTGGATCATAGTCCCCTGGTGATATGGTTATATAAATATGTGTGTGCCATCTGCATGATTACGGTAATGTATTTTGTCGTTTTTCATAATATGAGCTAGTGGAAGCATGTAAGGCCCCAGAATGGAGCCTTGTGGAATTCCAAAAGTCAAGTCACAAAGGAGGGTTGGTTAGCCTGTCGACACTAGCAAACAGGGCACCTGCATTATTATTGTTTTTGGTGATGATGTCAGAGAAGAAGGACCGCCTTGCTTTTCTCAATTCTATACTATAAATGCAAAGTCTCTCTTTATAGATGTCATAATGAACCTGAAAATTTGTTTTCTGCCACCTGTGTTCAGCTTTTCGACACTCTCCTTTTGGAGTTCTAACCAGTGTGGCTTTCCTCCACGGAGATCTTCTCTTACGAGAGACCACCTTCACCTTGGCTGGTTCAATGGCATAAATAACGTTTTTAATTTTAGAATAAGAATTATCTACAAGGTCTATTGACTGAGACCCATGAGAGTACGGTTGTCTAAGAGAAAGCCTCAATAAATTTTTCATTAGTGTTACTAGTGTTACTAGTGATTTGCCGTTTTGTGATTAGTTCTGTTTGAACATTTGTGTGCACAGAGATAGCACTCTCAGAGATAGCACTAACAAAGATTATTACACTGGAATAATCAGAGTCAGCAACCTCAGTCACCACAACCGTGGAAATGTTCAGACCCTTGGAGATGACCAAGTCCAAAGTGTGCCCCTTATTGTGTGTGGGCTCTGTCACATGCTAAGTCAGTCCATAATTATCAAGAACACAATACAGTTCTTTAGTCCCTCTGTCCTGGGGGTTGTCAATATGGATGTTAAAATTACCAACAATAACTACACAGTCAAAGTCAATACAGATTATCGACAGCAGTTCACCAAAGTCATCCAAAAAGGTTGCACAGAATTTAGGGGGCCTGTAGATATTTAGAAAAATAGCTCGAGAAGAGGAATTCTGCTGAAGAGCCACATATCCAAAAGAAGCAAAATTTCCACAAGACATCTTTTTGCTTTGGAGGGAGTCATAAAACACAATGGCAACTCCACCTCCTTTCTTATGCAATCTAGCTTCGCTTATAAAACTGAAGTTGGGCGGGGTAGACTCGATAAGGACAGCTGCACTGTTATCTTAGTCCAACCAAGTTTTAGTTAAAAACATTAAATTAAGATTGTGAGTGATTATATGACTATGGGTCGGGCGCCGTATGTGTGACACGTGTCAAACCTGGCTGAGGACTTAGAGAGTGGTGGAGGTGGACAGTGAGGGGAGTTCACAGGAGAGAAGATATGAGTATGGCGAAGGCAGGGGTGGGCAGTAAGTTTGGTCCCAGCACTAACTAGCTCTTTCATGTGGTCAGTGAACTCCAACAGGGGAGAGGAGGGAGAAAGAGTGTCTGCAGATAAGGGTGACCTGGATGGGGATTGGGGGAGTCAAAGATGGTGAGTCAGTGAGGGAGGTGGAGACTCTTCCTCTTGCTCTGACGTCTGCCATGTTCAGAGCTCTCTTCTGGCAGGGGTTGAGGTGGCTCTCCTTCAAGGTTTCTGGCGTGTTGTGTTATGTCTTCTTATTGTTTTGATTCCTCTTGTCTCTTGTCCTTGGCAAAGGGAACAGATGAGTGACGCAGAAAGTAAAACAGGTTGGAGCTAAACAATTTTACTCCTGACTTGTTAAGGTGAAGTCCATCTGCCTTAAATAGAGGTCTGCAGTCCTAGAGAAAGTTAAAATTTTCAAGGAAATGCTGTTGAGAGCCACGTGTTCAATGCCAACAATCTCAACTCCTCTTTGGATTTGGCGGTATAGGGCCACTGATAAACACCTCAGCATTCAGAGAGCTGCCTGTCTTCAACAGATTATTAAAGTCCTCTTCCAACACTTCAGACTGTTGCTTCACAACAATCATTGGTCCCTATGTGCAGTATGATGTTTTTTACAGTAGGATGTTCAGCCACAATATGCCGGCTGTGCCAAGTCAAAGACCATATCCTTCGGAAAGCAGTATCTTACTGCACATGCTTCTTACATCTTTTACTGCAGAGTCACCCATAATAAGAGTTTGAGGCCCAGTCGTTATCTTTCTTTGTTGCCTTTTACTTTCTGATTTACTCTCAGTCCTTACCCTTCTGTGTGAGGACGGGATGTTATCCAGGTCATCAGACGGAGATCCAGGGTCCTGAAATAGTGATGAAAATCTGTTATGTTGTTGCACACCCGCTTGTTGGGAGAGTCTGTTGCTAACTCTCCCTTTCGCAGCTGTGCACGGCTGTGTCCTACTAAGAACAGGGGTTGTAGAGACGCTCTGCCTGAATGATAATGCAGGCCAGCCAGTCGCATCACAAGTTTCAGGGCGCTGGGTTCTGCCTGTTACTCGTCTGGGAAATGGGAGGACTTACTCTTCAGCTTTGCACCAAGAGCGTTCCAGGGAGGACTTCCACTTTTAGATTCTTTGCCCATTACACAGGCCTCCTGCTTCTTGACAGTCTTGTTGGTGTTAACTAGTCGTGTGTTAGCACGCTCTTGTCCACGGTTTTGGGTCCATGGTAAAGTAGTGTCATTCCAACATAGTCCATTTACTTCCACGTTCACTTCTAATCTGCGGATCTTGGTTTCCAGCACTGCAGTTTTCTGTTGAAGTTTGTGGAAGTTGTCTGTGGAGAAGGGTGGCATCTTGTTGCTAATTAGCATTAGCTATAACTCCAGACACTGCTGTACAGGCTAGTGCTATTGATAGGCTGAATGAACACTTAGATCATAGAAGTGTTTAAAGTATGGGAATAGCCTACTTTATCTGAATAGATGACAGTCCCAGTGATTTAAAAGTATCCAAGAACCTCAGAGACTGTTGTGCCCACATCTTTACAGAGACTGTCCCATCAACATCCAAAATCAAGCACTCAGTGGAAGGTCCATGTTCCGAGCTGTCAGAGTACAAGACTCCGACAAGATGAGAGGAGGTGGACTCTTGGTGCTTAAACACAGTGAAGTTGGACACTGTTTCCCCAAATGTCAGACTTTTTATTGTGAAGATAAAACCATTTTATCATCTTGTTGTTACTGTTTACATTCACCCCAGATGCATGGTTCGAGTTACGAATGGGATTGGGGAGGCTTGGGGGGACCCCCCCAAAACCCAAAAGCCCCTTTTCCACCAAATCATTTTGAGAGCCGGTTCGGAGCTGGTGCCTACTCGTGAACCAGTTCTTTGTGTTTCGACAGTCAAAGAACCGGTTCTTGGCCAGGAAAACTGGTTCCAAAGCGGCACCAACTCTTTGCTGGACTAGAACCGTTCTTTTACCACATACACAGTGACGTAATGACGTCATTCGCTGGGCTCTCTAGTCAGTGGAAAAACAAACAGATTCTGAGAAAGTTCGCAAGTTGAACCAACTTTGAACCAGCACCAGTTCCGAACCAGTTCTTTTTTGGTGGAAAAGAGGTAAAAGAGGCAAAATTACAGTTCAGTGAGGTCTTTCTTACCTGTAAGTGTATATATTACAATATATTTTCCATACTCCTGCCTTATATTCAAGAATCCTGAAGTATGATTTGTGACACCCCTAAAATAGACTGTACCATTTCCTAACTTTGACATTAGTTTAACGTCTTTGTCTTCCCATGTCAGTGACAGCGGCAGCTGCTCCAGTCCAGTCCAGTCCAGTCCAGCACATGCTGGTGGAGACACTGTAAGTTATTGTCAGTAGTTAGCTATCTAGCTTCTTTAATACACTTAACCTTCCTACCTTCAGAGTTTTGTAATTAGCATTTATTTTAATTTAAATGAGCAATATGTTGTTAGCTAGCTGAGAGCCCACCCTGTCATTTCATAACCACTATATCATTTCATATTTTATGTAATTTTTTGCAAACCCAAAAATTCCCAATTCCCCAACAGTGTATGACCAGTGCTTTATGGAACGCAGATTACATTTCATTCACAGTCAACATGAGCAAGAAGAAAAGGAGGTATTTGAACCTTAAAATGATAACAATTAGGAATTAGTTAATTAATTCTGGTTCAACATTGGGTGGGTCTGTTTTCATGATGGTCTGCTGTTGTCGGTCTGACTTTCTGGTTTTACTGTAGAATAGTGACCTCTATATGTTGATAAGTTGTATGGGACACCCGTCAATTGGTGTAATGAATTTGATTTATCATCATCTGCAGACTGCACACATTAGTTAAATAAGCAACAATATTATGAGCATTGTAAGATTTTAATTTACTGAAGCCCGCGTCTGCACTGTACTGGGTTTTCTTTATAACCTGAAACCTGTTTACATGTCTGTATACAGCCTCTGTAGTAAGTAAGTACACTTTATTTATAAAGTACCTTTCACAGAGAAGAGCATAACACGCTTAAGAGTAAAAAATAAAATAAAATATAAACAAATAAAAATAACATGTAAAATACAAAACCATATCGCTAATTAAATGCTCGTCTAAAAAGATGAGTCTTTGGATGTTTTCTAAAGGTTTTCACAGAATCCAAGAGTCTCAAAGTTAAAGGGAGAGAGTTCCAGAGCCACCACACAGAAAGTACCAGTCAACTCAATGGTGATGTTATTTTCCTCAGCAAAAATTATTCTAATAATAACAAAATCAATGAATTTTTAAACTAAAACCCAGTTTTGGAAAAGAACTGAGGTGGCAACAATTTGGTCACATCTGCTGAAGGTGACAAAATACAAAAATTTAATTACACCAAGTAAGGAATATTCAGTGGTATATGGTCTATGTATGAAGAAATATACATTGCTTTTGTTTGTTATCCACAGTCACAGAAATATGCAGTGTGTGTTAATCTACATAGTAACATTAGTTGTTTGATGTCAGTTAGACCTCAAACAGGTTTAACTCCCTATATAACACAAACTTCAATAACGGAAGTCTTAATAGACTTAATTGGGATTTGGGAGGGGTCGTTGTATTTATGATGTCCAACATTAATCAGAAATAAAAGGCATCAAATCCTTTGCATTTATATTACATTTTTTGTAGCAAACTTTAGAAATGTGCCATTGGTTCAAAATCATGTTTATAAGCAATTCTCATACCCATAGGAATAAAATGATGCAAAAACAGAAAACGCAGACAAAATGATTAATGACTTAAAATGAATAGTCTTTTTATGTTATAATTTATGTTTCAAACAATAATATAAAATCATACAATATACATGAAACATCAACAAATATTCAGGTGAGCTAAAACCAAGCCCCTCCTCAGCATGGATTTAGTTTTGTTATTCAAACATATAAAACAAACAAAAAGGTCATATTTTCATCCAGAGAGACCAGTGAAGAATCCTCCCTCTTCTCCAGAAGTTGCTCTTCCAGGTCCTTTGAGCTGCTGAGGCCAACATGACCCTGAGGCATTGCATTTTTCTGCACTTCATCTATATTCAGGACAGCAGAGCCCTGAACCCAGAATTCCTCTTTCTCAGATACATTCACTTTCTCCTGCTGCAGTTGACGGGTTGGCAGTTCCTCCGGCTCATCAGCCAAGAACACAGCCACAGTGGCATTCAGTTTGACCAAAAAAGTGTCACATCCTTTGGCATCGTGGCCACCTCTTCATCCAGACAGACTTGGGGGGAAGCCTCCATCTTTTCCACACCTTTTTCCTGGCCCCCTGAGGTGCAGAGCTGACGGTGCATTTCATGGTCCATATCCTGGATAGCACAGATGACACCATCTCTGGCAGGGAAAAAGCTTTCATGGTAGTTCATCTGGTGGGAGACCTTGGAGCGTTGAAAATTCTTATAGACTGACTTGAGTCGCGCCGCAGTTGTCATCTCAGGGAATCCAATACCAATGCTTTCAGAAAGAATGACAAAACAGTTATTTGACGCCAAAGGTAGCTAGCGCTTGCGACATTCATGTTAAAGGTGTTGACAGCCCGTTGTGTTGTGTGCACATCGGCCTCACAGCTTTGTGTTTCTGGGATGTAGCAAACAGTGGCGTTTCAAACGGACACTGACGGGTACCTTTAGCGTAAAATACATACGCTTTGTCGCGCTGTCTGAAAGCGTCAGTTATGACCAGTGTTGGGCAGTTGCTGTATTAATATTATTTTTCCCAGTATCTAGTAGTATAACTAATTACTTTTCTAAAACAGTAATATTATTACAGGTACTAATGCAAGTAATGTTGCCTTACTCGCTACTGAACACATGCTTGACGTGAATCCACGACTGCGCTGCAGCTCAGCGGCACCAGACTTTTGTTGTTCAAGTCTGCTGATTGCCAAAAACTAAAGGAAGAAAGGAGAATGAGGGAGGCCTTCTTTCACCAGCTGTATGTAGCTACTGCCATTATTGTGTCACAGTCTACGATGCAAAGAACATTGTCATCTATTGTAAACTCTATGCAACCAGCAAAAAACTTTCAACCGCATTTTATTTGCAAAATTGCATTTGGTTACTTGTTTTTTCTGCCCATATGACATTACAAGAGGCGATGTTGACACCATTATGAGTACTTTCTATGTAATTACCACGGAACAAGTTCTAAAACTGACTGTTAAGCTACTTAACTTTTAAACCAGTGCAATGACATTAAATAAAAAGTATAATGTTTAATATTAATATATTTACAGGTCACATGATAGTATTTGTAACATTTTATCAGTATTGGTTGAGATTTAACAATTTAACTGTTTCACAAATAAAACCATTTTCTGATGTTACACATGTATGGTTAAAGTTTGATTAGGGCTTACGTTAGTGTATTCATTATAATTTCAGACAATAGTATAGACTACTAACATACCTTACCACTAGTAGGCTACAATATTAATTCCATTTGGACAAACAGCCATTTCATTTTTGTTGTTGTTTTAATTCATTAAATTATTGTGCAAGAAAAATATGGTCTACATAGTGGTCAGTCTCTGATTTTTTAATACAAAGTGCTAACTTGTCATAATGATAACTGCTCATGCAGAACGAGTTCAACATTTCAAAAGTTGGGTGTCACTTTGTGTTGAAAAGACAAAGATTTTGAGCATGAAACTCTTAAATTACTGCATTTTGGAGACATTTTCTACACCTATTTATAGTGGAAATGTCTTTATTTAAATGAAGGGAAACCAAATTCAGGTGGCAGGTGACAATTCAAAATATAAAAATATAACAGAATATAATACAGTAATCTGTAGTTAATCTATAGGGGTTTTTTTAGCTTAAGTGACTTTTTTGGATAATGTGCATTTGTTCCTTGTATTTTTAAATTGCATTGCAAATTTAGGTTTAGGTTAGACTTAGGTTTAGGTACTAACATTTCTGATGGTTATGGTAAAGGTTAGGGGCTTTGAGGGGCTGTCAACACTTTTAACACGAACGTAGCTAGCTAGCACTTCCGGTCTGTACAAGACGCCCCAGAGCATCTCAGAGACACCCAGTGCGTCTCATACAGAGACACTGAAGGATACCTTTAGCATCAAATAACTACGCTTTGTCAGTTTTTCAGAAAGCGTTGGTATTGGACACCCTAAGATGAGAACGGTCTGAAATAAACCTTTCTCAAAGCATTTTCATTTGTTATGTAACATTTCTCGTTGCAAGCTATGTTTCAGAAGAAAGTGATGGAGATGTTCTAATTCTGACATGTCACCAGTTTCCCCAGTGTTAATAACAGCTATGGCTGTGAACCTTTCTTTAAATTCCCGCCCCATACAGGCTGTGATTGGTCAGTTCACAAAAAGTGACACCGATGAGCTATTTTCTACACAGAGCTGCCTGAAAGGCACCCAAGCTTCTCCATGCTCTGTCTCCATCGACGGAGATTAGCAGGCAGGCGAGAAAAGGAACAGGTGAGTGTTGCGTAGTACCCTGAGGACCTGATATGGAGAGGGCAGAGAAGAGTACCGGCAGCTTGTGAGAAGTGCCAGTACACAAGAAAAAGTCCCACTTCAAGCACTGTTTGTAACTAATCTTTTTGAATGTAATGTGAATGTTACATTCTTGCTCATATGACAAGCCTTACAAAATAATGCAACCAGGCATTGATACATTGCAAGTTAGCCACTCAGTGATAGTGTGATTTTGATTATTATTTCAATTCAACTTTATTTATATATTAATGTTAATGATGATATATTAACAATAGGACTAGTAATAACAATTGTATCAAAGGTTGTTCGAGCACGAACATGGGGGCAGCAGGCAACTCGCAACCAGAGATCCAGAATCCACACCTACAGGGCAGGGAACACCTGCAGAAAGTGATAGGAGGAGAGAAGAGAGGGACGAGAAAGCACAAGACTACGGGAAAGGTCGAGTTAGTAACATGCATTAATGGGAGGTTGTGTACAGATGGGGAGAAAGAGTAAGAGAAAGTAGCTCAGTGCATCATGGGAAGTGCATTTTTGAGATTTTGGGCTACTTTGCTTTCTTAACATGTCTTCAAAAAAGTCCAAATACGCATTTAGCAATTTATTTTACTACATTTTGTCTCTGTGTTAGCAATCTGTGTGGCACTGTTGAGCAGACACACTCCTTGGTTAATCCGCCAGACTTTTGTTTAAAATTCCATTCTGTCAAAACCACATTCAATTCAATTCAATTTTATTTATATAGCGCCAAATCACAACAACAGTTATCTCACAGCGCTTTTCATAAAGAGCAGGTCTAGACCATACTCTGAAGTTATTTTGCTCGACGACGTAGGCCAACCCTTTGGCCCATCTAAAGAGAGAAGCGTTGGACAGTTAGCCCTGAAAACGGACAACAGCGATGTTCTGGGAGCTATAGCGTCGCTTCATTTAGAACTGATGTGGGTTAATTCGGAGATTTGTAATAAAATTGAAGCTGAGATCTCAGAAGTCTCTGTCACTCTGAGAGGGGAATAGGCATCTCTAAAAGCTGAGAATGACACAGCAATTGCTGCGCTGAAAAATCTGATGGATTCACAACTGGAAACTTTGAAGGAGATAACTGTGCAGTCTAGCTGGAAAGTCTATACAAGCTAGAAGACAAAGTCAAGCGACTCTCTAGGCAAGTTGAAAGCCATTCAGAAAAATGTATTGACCTAGAGGGATGATCGAAAAGCCAGAATTTGAGGGTGACAGAAATACAAAAGGGGATGAGACTTTGTTTCTCAGATGTTAAAATTGGCACTGAACTTAGAAGAGGTACCGGACATAGACATGCACAGGTGACAACGAGCCACCACAACACCTGACTGCAAGGCTACAATGTCCAGGAAGGATCTGAAATTCCAGGGACGGCGTATACAGATCTTCAGAGACCTCGGACCTTAAGTGGTTAACTTAAACGCCATACTGTGTTCACTTTGGCTAGAAGGATGCTACGTGATAAACCCAGACTCAGGTTTGGACTTTCGTATCCAGCCAAACTGCGAGGGTCACATAATGGGTCAGAGATTTACTTCAAAGATCTGGAGGAGGCTCACAGTTATGCTGAGCGTCACTTTGGCCCACCCTGTACAGACTGAGAACGAACGAGCTTCATGCTGGACCTCTGAATGAAGACTCTTTGATTTATGTGTTTTGATAAGCATAAACAGAATGGCTATCCTAGCAAGTGTTCTTAATTAAGTACTTGGGTTACAATCTAATCTCAGTGGCATCTTCATAAAGCTAAGTCTAATAGGCTATAATATAAATCAGACACTATCCCTTTGTTATAATGTAAAGGTAGTTATTGATCTCAAGTTAAATACTAATAACTTTTGTTTTGGGGCATTTATGGACAAGGAACTGCTATAGGTAGAGTATGGTTCTGAATAAGACTGGGTTGTCAGGTATTGGTTGGGGAGTTCGTCTCTTGAGAGTGTGGACAGGTCCCACATCCAGAGAGTTAACAACAAGGAGAGGATGAGTGTTTTTGTTTTTTGTGTTTTTTCTTTGGGGTGGTACGGGGAGCAATGGTACTTGGACTACATTTATTGGTGACTAAGGCTCTGATCAGACAGAATGTGTTTTTTGCAGTGAGAGGAACTTTTTAAAAAATGTTTCTATTGTCAGTGAGTGTTTTGAACGCTGTTTATGTGCCCTGGGTGCCTCATGTTTTGGGTGCCTGCTGCACCTTGCATTTTCAAAGGAGTGCTCTGAGCGCACAAAGTTGAAAAAAATTCACTTCTGAGCAGAAAAGCGCCTGACATCATTTGCATTTTTTTCCATTCCATTCCATTCCAGATCTGTGAGTTGTGATCAGGTATCTGTTAATATGACAGTTATTACTTAGAAGATCACGGTATAATCTTTGATTAAATTGACATGACAGCTGATTAGGTGGTTGCCTGCCTAAGGCAATATAGTGACAAATGACAGGAGATTGACCTATGGCTACAATTGATAAGGTAAGGGGTGACATGGGCTCAAGAGGGGGCTTAACTTTTTGTACACGGAATATGTAGTAATTAAATGAACCAGTAAAATGGGGCAGGGGGCTGTCTCATCTGAGGAAACTCCAGGTTGATGGGTTTTTTTTTTAAAGAAACGCATTTGAAAAATGAAGCACATAGTAAGATTTCAGCTAAATGGATAAATCAGGTGCATCACTCAGGTTTGTGGCAAAAGCTAGGGGGTGGCTATAATCATCCGCAAGAATGTTTTTTTCTCCATTGGTCTACAATAACACATAAGGAGAGGAGTTTTGGTTACAGGTGATATACATTTCATGCCAGTTACATTCTTGAGCATCTATGGGCCAAACAGGGATGATCCAGAATTTTTTAGGAAGGTTTTTAGTTTAATCCCAGATATCTCAGATAATTCTAGGTTATTTCAACTTACTCGATACCTATCTAGATAGATCATCTATTCAACAAGCGACACCATCTCATGCTTCTAAATTTCTAAATTCATACATAAACAATATAAACATATTTGATATAAGGGGAATCTTAAACGGAACAAGCAGAGAATATTCATTCCATTCTCAAACAAACAATGTTTACACAACAACTGACTATTTTCTGTTAGACGGTAAACTATTGTTCGGCGTTCACAATACTAAATACCACAACATCATTATTTCTGACCATTGTCCTGTTTCTGTTTCACTAAGGCTGACTGAGATGACAAAGTCTTATAGGTCATGAAGATTTGATCCCCAACTACATACAAAGAAACAGTTCTGTGAGACACAGATTAAACTGACTTTTGAGACAAATGATAAGGATGATGTTTCACCAATTCTGTTATGGGAAACTATCAAGGCATACAGTACATCAGAGGATGTATAATCGCCTTTCAATCCTTGCAAAGAACATGCAATAACTCACATCAACCACAGTCAGAGGAACAAATAGATAAATTAGATAAAGAAAATGCAGCTCAGCCATCTACTGAACCTCTAGGGCTGGTCCGAATACCATTTTTTGAGCTTCGAAGCTTCGGTAGTAATTAACATCGAATATTCGAAGCTTCGAAAA
>JAPMOB010215840.1:0-12031 GCA_029875015.1 Lepomis gibbosus | reverse complement strand
CCAGTAGGACTCCCGATGTTCATTAGAACCCTCTAACTGACCACTAGAACCTCTTAAATTACCCCCAGATACTCCTGAAGGACCCTTGGAACCTCCTCATGTTCCAGTACAACTCCCGATATTCATTAGAACCTTTTAATTGACCACTAGAACCTATTAAATTACCCCCAGATGCTCCTGAAAGACCAGTAGAGCCTCCTTATGTACCAGTAGAACTCCTGATGTTAATTAGAACCTTCTGAACCTCGTAATTTACCACTAAAACCTCTTAAATTACCTCCAGATACTCCTGAAGGACGCATAGAACCTCCTCATGTTCCAGTAGAATTCCTGATGTTCATTAGAACCTTCTGAATCTCGTAATTGACCCCTAGAACCTCCTCAGTTGCCAGTCGTTGTTGGCATAGATTCACCATGGCCCCCTAGAACCTCCTCGGTGGCCTCTAGAAAATTCTAAAGCACACATTTCTGTCAGTACTTGAAGTGCTGAAGTTTAAAATCCGGGGCGATTCAACGTTCTGGAACCCGGCTGAGCCTGAACCTAAACCACAGCCGATGGTCCAGAGCTCAATCGTCTTCCAGAAAGTAAAAATCCAGTTGGATGCTGCCTGTTCTGGTCTCGTCTGTACTAACGTTTCGTTCTGCCTGTCAGGGGGAGGAGCACGCAGCGTTCGACATGGGCGGCTACGAGGACTACCTGAGGGAGCAGGTAGGAGACCGCTGGTTCCGCTACAACCCTCGACTCACCTGCATCTACTGCTGCAAGTCCTTCAACCAGAAAGGCAGCCTGGACCGACACATGCGTCTGCACATGGGCATCACGCCGTTTGTCTGTCGCATCTGCGGGAAGAAGTACACCCGCAAGGACCAGCTGGAGTACCACATCCGCAAGCACACCGGCAACAAGCCCTTCCACTGCCACGTCTGTGGCAAGAGCTTCCCCTTCCAGGCCATCCTCAACCAGCACTTCCGCAAGAACCACCCAGGCTGCGCCCCGCAGGAGGCCCACAGCGCCTCCCCCGAGACCACCACCGCCTCCGTCACATCCAGGGGAGGGCCGAGTGACGAGGCCTCCCCCAGCCAGGAGGAGCCAGAGGGCGGGGGCGGAAGCAGCGGCGGCGGAGGCCAGTACAGTGAGGGTCCCCAGGCCTCGGTCTCCACCACGGGGCCCGACTGACCCCGAGGGGGGGGGGGTCAATGTTGGGGTGGGGGGTGACAGACGTAAAGGGCCGTCTGATTCTGTTGCACCGTGAGCCAACAGGATGCTGAACCCGCTGGAGTCAAAGCAGCGACAGAAAGGACGCCTCAGAGAACTGAGAGTTTTCCGCTTTAAACCGCATCTACCTTCACGAACCAAACCGGACAGATTAAGCTAAAACGAAGAAATGCCACACACTCCAACAACCTCATACGCCACACGACGCCGTGGTCCTCGTTTGCCTCCGTTTAGTTTGTTATGTTACAGATTTCTACTTTTATATTCACAGGTGTTACAGGTTCACAATGCAGCATCACAACAGTCTGTCTGGTGGAAACTTTGCCAAACTACTCTGTGCCAGTTCAACGGCTCAAATTCTTCATATTTGCCTTGAGACAATCGGGAGCGGCGAGGTTAGTGATTACAATCCTGCGCCCTCTTTAAGTGCCACAGCGGCATCAAAGATTTAGCTGCACAAAAAGGTTCAATGAGAAAACTATGACTGTTAAAGTTCAGTGTGATCGGAGTTTCGGATCTTTTCCCCGGGCCGGATTAAGGCCTCACACTACACAGCTTCACACTACTTTGTACACCGTCACCAAGAAAACTAACCACATCCTGTTCTCCGTCCTCAATTACACAACTATGACCTGTCAGTCCTGATCCCAGATCAGACGGTCCAGTTTGTAAAAAACAACCCTCTGGGATAATAACGAAATGCTCGATCCTAGAAAACATTAGAACATTTATCACCTTTAGTGCTGCAACCAACGATTAGTTTTATTGATTAATCTGCTGATTGGTTTCTTTCTCTGAGATAAGATGTAAGAAAATAGGAACAAAGCTTCACAAGGTGACTCGAACACCCAAAGATACAGAGTTTACTGTCACGTAAGATAAGATGCTGCAGGAACCGAGCTCAAAACAGTTCCTGTTACTCAACAAATTGATTAAATCAGCTCATTCTCAAACTCATTCACTCAGAGTTGCTGCAGTTTAAAGGTGAATTGTGCCAAATCACACTTTCAGGTCGCCGACTGAAGCAGCGGGAGAAGTTTTGCTAATCTTTTTATTATCTATATTAAATATTCCCACTCAGCTATTACCAGAGTTTTGACTGCGTCCCCTGGCTTCTTCCAGCTGATCACACCTGCTCAGCTGAGAACAGGACTTCGGCCCCGTGATAACAGGTGGTCGTAGTAACCCTGGAAACACGGGATGCACGTTTGACATGTTTGTGTCCCCCGAGGTGGAGAATGAATCTCACGCTTCATGCGACGAAAGAATGGAAAGAGAGGAACTCCGATCACACAGGATTTTTGTTAATTTGGCCGTAAAATGAGTTTAAATTCTTCAGATTAATGTTTGAGTATCGTGGCAGATGAACTAGATTAGAAAGGACCATCCGGCAGCCTGTTGACTGAACAGACTCGCAGCAGGAAAACTGGACGGCGTCCAGCCTCAGATAAGCTACACAGCTCAGTTACCTCTCATCACTACGCAATACAGCTGCTGCACTGCACAGCACCACCGGGGGGCGCTCTGATCCACTCACACAGAGACCTCAGATATTTTTATATACAAGCATGTGTTTCGTTTTTCTTGGACACTTTTTTTTTTTGCTCTGACAATGTGTGCGACAGACGACAGAAGCTTAATGTTCGAGGAGGACGAGGAGACGCAGCGTCGCCAGCTGATCAGAAACTTAATGACGCATTACATCTGCTGCACGCCGTCAGTCCTTATAGGCAGGTCCCGCCGCTCGGCAGCCGTGTTGGTAAGGCCTCCGGGTCAAGTATTTGGGACTAAGAGGATCGGGTCTCTCTCCGAATGAACGGGCAGAGAGCCGTAAGCGATCTTTCTCTGGTCACCGTGAAACCTGCATGAATCAGCAGGAAAACCAGGACTTTGGCCCAAAATAAGGTTTAAAAAGGACTAAACATGAGTAGTAGACCCTTCTGTTGGTGGAGCCACACGATTGGCTGTTTCCCAGCTCGGCTGCAGACGATTGGCTTGTTAGCAGAAGGGGCGGAATAACCGCCATGTTTGGCGTTACAGACTTTCCCCGTAGACTGAGGATTCTTTTAGCGGCGTGTCTCCAAACGCTGTCGAGCAAAAACAAAGAGTCGAGAGTAAAGTCAAACAGAAGCTTCACTCAATAAAGAAATTCAGTCAGTGACAGTTAAGAGAACGATAGCTAGCTAACAACGGTAATCGCTGTGTCGTCAAAATGAAGCCAAGTCATGCTAACATTAGCTTACGAGCTAACAGACTTTCACGTTCAAATTGTGATGCAGCGGCTCAAACATTTTTACAATCAGTTACAAACCACGGACCCTGATGCTAAAAGAGCTAATGCTAATGACAGCTGCTCTTTGTTTGCTAATGTTGACACTTAAGAAAATTCACATTAGCTTGCAAGCTAACTGATTTAGCTTCTACTTGCAGAGATTACTAACTTTTTTATAAAATAAAATATAAATCAGCGTAAACTAGTGCTAGCTAATGTTTCCGTTTATAAGCTAACTGATGTTGACTCTTTAACGTTTGTTGGCTTAACCTTATGTATTTCTGACATCAATCTACAAGCCAACAGATTGTTCACTTACTTATGATTAGCTCACGTTAGCATGCTACTATTTAACATTAAGCTATTATGCAGATTTTAAGGAAAACGGCGGCGTTTCTGCGACAGATGGTGAAACTTTATTCTCGGGCGTCTCATGTTTCTGTGTGTCCAGGATGTGTTTAGCCTAGCTTAGCACAAAGCCCGGAAGCTAACCTAGCTCTACCAAAAAGAGAAACAATCTACCTTCAAACAACTTCAGCTCTGACTGTAGCTCTCCAGCTAACGCTAGCTCGCCAGCTAACAGGCAGTTGGACGTGTGCAGGAGAGGTAATGCGTCATTGTGTCCGATGGTTCTGATCGGGTCGCGACAGGACGAGGAACCAGATCCCGTCAGACCAGATGGAGCTGGACTTAAAAATAAACCCTCCAGAGGTCAAAGTTCACCTGCTGGAGGTCACCTGGCAACCAAAGGAAAGACGGCGTGGCCAACTTCAGCACTTACCAGAGAGACGGGATCAAAGCAGAACTTTTTATAAAAACAGAACAATATAAAATCACATATTATCAGACATATTTAAACTACTAAGATGTTTTTTGCATATGAATAATGTAAGCTAGGAGTTCAGATGTGGGCAGGCAGGTAGCACACAGATCGGCTGTTACTGTTTTTCTACAGAGCTGTGAATCAGATTCTCAGTGGACGGTAAACTTTTTTTATGCAAGTGAAGCCAGCGGCTCTGTCCTCGCTCCGGCTGGCTGGACTCGAGTTTTCCTCTCGCCGCCGCCGCACTCGCTCTTCAGGCAAAACCAGGAACTTTCAGGTATACAGACTTTCTTTTTATTCAGTGAATCGGGACGTTTACCTTTTCCCTACGTAGCAGAACGCTAAACCTCAGTGCGAGCTACACACCGCAGATATAAAACTCACCTGTAAATAAACTCAACAGCAGCAGGTAAGACATCCCTGAGAGTCGCTGCAGAGGGCGACAAAGACACACAAACCAGGGCTGGGCAATATGGAGTTATGCTGCGTTCCATTTGACACGGGAAGTCGGGATTTCTGAGTTCCCGGTCGCAAATCTCAACTCGAACGCCCCAATAACTCGTGTTTCCGACTCTGAATGTCGGGACAGCCTCACCAACCGAATCCAAGATGGCTGCTCCGAGCGTCGACCAAGTGGAAGCTGTAGCGAGAAACCGTTCGTCACACTTCTGTCTCTATTTGTGTCTCAGTGAATCAGTCGTTCACACGTTGGTGTCAGCTGGTCGATCCTGGTTTTCAGTCCCAGCTCTGACGTCCGAGGCAAAGGGAACGCAGAGACCTCTTTCCAAACTGCCACAGAAATACTGGTTTCTGATTGGCTGCACAGTTTGGTCAGTGTGACGTCACCGTCACCTTTAGCTTCATAAATCAGGACACGTTGTGTTTTACCTCTCACATGCCACAATACCTGGGTTTATGAATATTATATTAATATATAATATAAATATGTTAATAAGATGACATGTTAGAAATTTACAAATGCACAAATATTCAGATACGAGTTGCACATTTTTTTCACTTTAGTTCATTTAAATATATAAATATAATAATTGCAGTATGTCCATATAAGGCAACTTAAAGGTTTGCACACGCCGATTTATGCAGGAGATATTATTTGAAGAGTAACGCGCGTTTTGTTACACCTGTAACCACGCCCAGCTGTGATGTCACAGGGTCCTGGAGTACACCTGTGCATCGCTGCAGCCAGGTGAGGAGAAAAAAACAGATTAAAGCAGTCAAGCCGTTAGATGTTCTCTTGTATAATTATTTTAGCCTTCGGAGTTTAAATTTAAATAAATGTTCCTCTCTGCTGGCTGCTGATCGCGGCCGCTAACGTCTGAAAGGCTCTGTTATGTTGCCGTGTGAAAGTGAAACTAGTTTTAGGGAGCAAACGTTAAATATAAACTTACCTGCAGATGTAAATACAGAAATCTGTTTCATCTAGAATGAGCAGGATTTATCTGAGAATGCTAAGCTAACAGATATTCGTCACGTTATCAGCATCTTGTTTTGTAATTTCTTAAATCTTCCCAGTTTACAGCGTCGCTACGCCGGTCCGATATCAAGGAGCCACGTAGCTTGCTAAGCTAACGTTGTTGTTATGTGACACCTGTGCACTTTAATAACAGCTGATCTTTACATGAAAACTGGTCTGCGTGCTGCAGCCGGTTTTAATTTAGTGATGTTTTGAATGTCGGTGCAGCTGAGAGCAGAGGTTCATTATTCACTGAAGACAAACGGCCTTCAGAACATCAGCCCAAACATCCAGAAACGTTCATCACAATATAAAGAGGCGGGGCTAATGCGGCGGGTGAGCTCTCACTCTGAAACGTTTCTGGATTCGTTCGCCGTGTTCAAACATTCAGCTGCCGCAGTTTTGACACTAATCCTGCAGGAAACTGAAGCGTTTTCTCTTAAAGGAGAAACCTGGTTCGTCCGTGTGTCCTATTAAAAAGCATCAGGATAAACTGAGTAAAACAGGTTTCACATGTTGCCCAGCTCTGAGTTAAACACACGAACACCTTCAGAAGAACAAACAGACCGAAGTGCAGCGAAGAGGAGAAACCGTCACTTCAGATTTAATCTCAAATCTTTTGGCTGCTGATCAAATTATGCAAGAAATTCAACTTGGCCTCGCAGGTGAACCGGTCCAGACCGGGTGGCGTCCCCCCTTTCTGCACTGAGGTCTCTTTGCTTTCAGTCATTTCAACTGAAGTCTAGAGGAAGCTGCTTCCAGATCAGCTCCCGACTGTCCCTCATTTCAGATCCAGTTTCATCCTCAAACTGTGAAAACAGCCCAACCTCGCTCAGCAGCGCCGCCCTCTGGTCTTCATGGTGTCTTCGAGTCGGTCGAGGCTCCGAACGCCAAACGTTTCTTCAGCTTCAGTCTGAAACTTCTGGCTTTTTGTTTGTTTTTTTACTTTTTACTGCGTGAATCAAACGTTTAGTATATGAATAACCTTGACCACAACATGCCTAATTATAAATCAAATCATTTAGATATATTCACTTAATGAGATTACTCTTTACTGTTGATTCCTCAAAGTATATCCTAATATATCGAAGCAGAAAATGAGTCCAAGAAAAAAAGTTTAGTAAATTAACTTTTAATACTGTACATTTTTTTAAAGAGGCGGTACTTAACAAGTTCTGTAGTAGAAGAACCTGAAAGGTTTTATGTGAAGATCTTTTATGTTGCATGTCTCTGTTGCTAAAACATGTTGGTGGTGGGGGAGGGGTGGGGGGGGGGCAGGGAGGTGGGGGTGAGGCCAAAGGTTGATTATTAGTTAAGAAAAATGTGAAGAAGCTTCTTTCACCATGACCACTAGATCACTCACAGGTCACATCTCCTTCAGAGGAAATAAAGCACTTTAAGTGTCGACCGGCACCGACTCGCCTCTTTCTTTACCAGCACTCATTACCCACAATGCAGCTGCGAACTCAGGTGGTGGCGTGCAGATGGTTCTGGTGAGACGGTAAATATTCCTGCGGAGGCGCCTCCCCTGAGCACTAATGAAGAGAAACTGCACTTAAACGCAGCAGCGACTCACAAAGTGATGAAACACAGCGATCAGACGAAACAGCTTTTCTTTACGGGTTCTCGCGCTGTGGCCCCGACGCAACGGCCCCAGAACACTCTGTCTCGCGCTCTACTGCGTCCGCTCAGACAAGTAGCATCCTCATAACTCAGAGAGCTCGTTGTCCGCTGGATTTCAGGTGTAGGAAAAGGAATCTGAGCAGATGACAGCGATGAAAAGGAGGACGAGAGCCACGTGTTTAATTCACAGTTGTTCTAGAGTGACGTCAAAGTCGCATCAATTCTGTCCTGAGCGTCCTGACTCAGGTCGCATTTATGTGAAGCCGAGCCGTGGGAACCTAGGTGTTGTCTTTGACTCAGCAATGTTCCTAAAACATCCAGCCAGCTTATTAAAAACGGCTTCTTCCAGCTGAGGAGCAAATCGCTGGTGTCACAGACAGAGTTAGAGATGATCATCCAGCCTTCGTATCCTCCCGTTTAGATTATTGTAATAGTCCTTTTACATGCATGAGTGATAGAGAACTCACTCGCCTCCAGGGTGTCCAGAACTCAGCTGCTAGACTCTTAACACATACAAGCAGAAGAGCCCACATTACTCCAGTCCCGTCACCCCTTCACTGGCTGCCAGTTCATTTTAGAATCCATTTTAAAATCTCGGTATTTTTAGAGCATTACAAGGTCAAACTCCCTCTTACAGCATCATACCCCCCCCGTAACCTAAGGTCATTAGGTCAGAGGGTGTTGGTAGCTCTCCACTTTAAGACCAGAGGAGACAGGTTGTGGAAAGCACTCCCCACTTTGTTAAGCACCTTAAACTGTGTTGTTTCTTTTAAAAAGCAGCTGAAGACTCAAACAGGCGTTTGCTGAACATTAAGCTTGGTTTTAACGGTGTCTGTCATAGGTCACTGTGTTTCTGGTGATTAGCTAGAGCTGTATTTTGAGGTTTTATTGTGAAGCACTTTGAGATTTTATCTGAGAGAAGTGCTATATAAATAAATTTTACTAGATCCGATCTGTATCGGATCAGGACCACAAGTGGCCCAATTCTGAGCTGGAAAAGATCAGATTCCATGTGACTTGGCCTGTTCACACGGTCAGAAAAGGATCAGATCTGAGTCACATGTGGGCAAAAAAAAAAAATCGGATTTGGGTCACTTTGGCCTGACAAGGACCAAACTGGGATGACTAGAGGGCCGGGTCCGAACATCTCCAAACCGTCTGCAGGGGTCAGTACCTCTCAGAGAGCTGGTGCCGGCAGGCGGTCGTAATGTTCTGGATGATCGTGTATAACCTCATATTGATTCAGCTGTAACCCCGGCACGCTGATCACTGTGATTAGAGTGTGTGTGAAAATTAGTAAGCGAGCGGCCGAGGAGCTGAAACATGCAGCTTCTGCAAATCGTAGTAGTTTGAATGAGAATCTGACCGAATGGACCTGAAAATGAACAGTTAAGTTGTATTAATGTTTTTTTAATTACCTCTCTGTACAGCAGTTTGAATGTTCAGTGATTCACATGCTGGATGAGAACTTTATCATGAGGATCCAGGACCAAAGGAGTGAAATCTGAAGGATGATAACTTTATGTGATCTGAACTGTAGCATGTAGCATGTGGCTAACGCTGCAGGATGTGGAGTTACTGGACATAAACACAGAAGAAGAGAAATCAGGTGTGATGATTCTTTTTACGTGGTCAGACACACTCGGTGTTGCTGCCTGTTACAGAGGAACGTGTACATTTATTTGTTAGTACTTGATTTTGGGCTCAGAGTTTTTATTGGTCGCAGGGGTCGGCCATTCGGGCGGTGAACAGCAGCGCGTTGATGGTGGACTCTCTGATGAGCAGCAGGAACGGTCGGTCGGCCTGGAAAACCTCCCGGTTCAAGTTGAAGGAGCGTCCGATGGCGACCACGGCGGTGGCTGCCGCAGCCTCGCTGCCCTCCTCGTTCACCTGCAGAACAGAAACCGGTTTATCAGGATCCAGGCTGCTCTGGCTTCACTGGAGACACAGAGTTCAAGTCCTCACTTGGTTTTCTGGGCTTTTGGGGGGTTTAGTGTCCAAATTTATAAAACTGAATGCTCAGAAAAAGTAAAACTTGCAGACAGAGGGAAAAATTTTAGACTCAAAACATTTAAACATCCTTTTAGGCCAACAAACCAAAACTATTGACCCACCAGGGTTTGGTTCTGATACGTTGCTGATAATTACATTTACAGCCAAATTACAGAAGGCAATCAGAGAGCAGCAGTCAGTGATGTCAGCAGTTTCTAACTGACCTCCAGGAAGGCTTTATGGAAGGCATCTGAGATGTGGAGACCATCGCCGCCGCCGTCCTCCAGCATCCCTGAAACACAGTAAATATAGTAAGGTCACTTTCTGAGAATAATGACTATTACTGAACAGATCTGAGAAGTAGTCACAGCTGAAACAAGGCTCATGATTGGTCCATATCACCCAAAACCTTATACAAGTTATCAAACTAAAATATTCTGACATGCTCATCTTTGTGGTTGGACTTTAGTTAGTTTAAAAACACCCCACGCTCACTTCAGTTCCCAAATGCCCCACGCTCACTTTGGTTCCCAAACGCCCCACGCTCACTTTAGTACAACGCCATAACTGATAAACCTCCTGCGTCACAGGTGTGTGTGTGGCCCCACCCCCTCACCTGGCAGGCTGGCCTTCTCGGCGCTGAACAGGTCCGTCAGTCCCATGGCCTGCAGCTTCTCCTTCAGACTGAAACTGTCCTCCACCCTGAAGCGAGGGACGTTGACGGAGACAGTGGTTTCCTTCATCTGGTCCAACCAGTGGGTCAGTTTCTTCAGATCCAGACTCTCCTCCACCTGAAACGCACAGGAAACACCAAAATCTGACTCATGTACAAACATCCGTCTCCTGTGGAGAAGCACAAGGCTCTGTATCAGGCCCACTGGACCAGCAGGAGGAGCAGGTCTAAAATGAGGTTGAAAGACGTCTCTGGCTGAGCATTGGGATTACCTTACTGAGTGTGGTCTCTCTGCTCGGCAGGATGATCACCATGGTGATGTCATCTCCGCGGTACGGCATCTCCAGCAGCTGCACCTGGTCGTCAGGGAAGAACCGGTACCTGAACTTGGTCTCCTGGTACATCATGTTGACCGGGCAGGTCCGATGCTCACTGACGTGAAAGTTTGACACGTACACATTGTCTTTCTCAAATTTGTTCTTCCACTGACCCTGAGGGAATAAATGAGGGAACGTCAGCAGAACCTCCTGCGATAAAGCTGAGGCTCAGATTAAGGAACAACTTTTCCTTCTATGCAGATGACCTCCTGCTTTATATTTCTGATCCTTAGTTTGAACTCTGTGTTACTAATATTTATACAGACCGACACAACAGGAGGGAGAAAAGTACCTTGAAGTAGATGGTGTTGACAAGGACCAAGATCGTGTTGGAGTCCAGTACTCCTGGTGGGAGCGTGTCCTGGATCAGGTTCTCTGTCTTGTTGGAGATCCAGTTGTTAATGGTGACCCGTGCCTTCTCTGGGTTCTCCTGCAGCACAGAACCAGAATAATTGATATATATTAGTTCAATGATTGTTATATGAATGCTGAGGGGTTCACATGTGGACTCATGTTGGATCACATGGTACCTTGAAGTTGAGCGGTAGCAGCTTGGCTCCGTACACCGTCTCGCTGATGTTCTGATACGTCTCGTTGAAGATCAGAGACTTGTCTCCGAACAAGCGGTTTGCGGAGATCAGCTCGGTGGTCTTGTCCTTCTTCCTGTACAGACGACAGTTGAGTTTAGCGAAGAAGAAGTGGACCTGATCCGACGTCTTCTCTTTGATGGTGTCGAACTTAAAGACCTGCAGACAGAAAACAGCAGCTGAGACCAGCAGACTCCACAATCAGGTTGTTGTGATAAACTCTGAACTGTGGGTGAGATCAGGGTTTCTCTCTCTGACCTCCATGATCTGCTGCAACGTCCGGTTACAGGCTCCCAGTTTGGTCATGGCGAACGCGGTGGAGATGCTGATCGGGGACATGAAGATGTTGGACTCGGGGGTCTTGCTGAGGGCCAGCTGTTTATACAGTGACAGCGCAAAGCGGCCGTTGGCCTTCGACAGCTCCCACACTCGGGGGTTGGTGGACTCGGGGATCGGCTCGGGCTCTGTGGTGGGGGCCTCGGGGCTGCGGTAGATGCAGCGCGGCTCCAGGGGGAGATCTCTGGGTTTGGCAGTGCAGATGTCTGGACGGACGGAGGAGATGAGCAGCAGGGACGCCAGAGCCAACAGCCAATCGGCAGCCCTCATGATGATGCAGCTTTAAAATCTCAGAGGGGAAACCAGGTCAGTCAGGATCAGTCTGCGATAGGGGTGTGACAAGATCTCTCAAGATTAAATTATGACGATATTCCTCGTCAGGGAAAAAACTGTCTTACAAGACTCACGCAGTAAAATACAAATACAACTGATAAGATCAACTCTGCCCAGCTGACTGACACCGGTGTAACACCAAAATCTGTGACCTATCCGTTTCTGTGACTAAACCCAAACAACGTTTTCCCAACCATAACAGAGTACTTTTACTACCTAAACCCAACCAAGTACTTTTAGCACCAAAACCCAACCAAGTACTTTTAGCGCCTAAACCCCACCAAGTACTTTTGGTGCCTAAACCCAACCAAGTACTTTTAGCGCC